>SZYD01001743.1:0-35231 GCA_009363875.1 Mikania micrantha | reverse complement strand
AAAGTAGTTTTGATAGAGATTTAGGAAATAGACATCCACACTTGTTACCCTAACGTTGAAATCATAAAATGTTTAATTTCTATGTTGCAACTTAGTTATAAGTTTGTATTTAAGTTAAAAGTATAGTGTTGTTTTAAATTATGATTTTGAAAGTTTTTAGTTTCGACAATTATCTTATAGTTTTTAACAAACGGTTTTATATGTGTTTGTTGTTCTAAAAATTACCGTTTAAAATAAGTTTTTGTATTCAAATCAAGTTTCATTATAAGATTAACAAAACTTATATAACAAAATTTATAAACAATATTTAGAATAATATATGTAATTTTTAATTTATATTAAGTTTGAAGTTTCTAAGTATTACAAATATCCTATTAAAATGAGTTTAGAAATTATATAAGAATTTTATAATTTGTTAGTTGATTATAAACTTAGTTGGATAGTTTAAAATAAGTTACAAGACTTTAAACTTTAGTTGTATATATGTTCTCAAAATAATAGTTGGAAAGTATAAAATAAATTGTTTGAAAATTTATATTATGTTATTTGTAAACAAAAAGTTAAATTTTGGATTATTGATAAATAAAGTTGTTGAAAAAAAATCTTTCTGGGATTATAGAATAATTCTGATTAATCAATAAAAATTTATAAAAATTTTAGAATTAAATTTTTTTAAAGGATATGGTTAATTATTTAAAAACCCGGTTTTTGGAAGCTCCGTATGGTTCGAGCCCACGTCCCCTGGCTAGCCGGTGCGGCTTGCTGCTTGGCTGGCTAGGGACTTCACTAGGAGTTTTTTTTCCCTTGTTCTTAGGCTATGTGTTACCATCAAGCCACCATCACTCCACGTAGGCGTCACATAATTAACCAACATCATACCCCTTATCACTCCACATTATCATTACATGTGTTATCATCACTCCCCCATCACTTCCCTATCACTCCACGTCATCACCACCTTTATTCAATATTTTATTATTTGATTTTTAATTTTTTTAATTATAAATTAAATTAAAAAATATATAATATTAATAAAAAAATTAATATTACAAAATAAAATAAAATAAAATAAATTACATGATCAAAAAAAATTAAACCACATAATAAAATTAAAAAAAAAACATTAAAATAAAATTAAATACTTTTTTTTAAAAAAAAATACATATTTTCTCTTTACGGTCATAGTTTATTTTATATCGTCGTAACACTTGCGTAGAGTTTTCTTCAATATTAGATATGACAGATGTTAATGTTGCTTGAACATTGTGTAAAAACATGAACGCTCTCTCGCCTGAATCGGATGACGACGATTTCGTAATTTCCTCTTCCTAAGTAATTTTTTTATTGTAAATTGGGTTGTTTATAGAAAAATAATTGTTATTTTAGAGATAGGGGTGATTATTGTAGGGAGTTGAATGTTGGTTTAATGAGAGGAGTGATTTATTTATAGTGATTTAAAAAAAATTGTCCCAACTGTAAACAATAGAATTTTTTTTTGTTTTTTTTTTGTTCTTCGAACGGTCAAATGATTTTTTGATTTTTTTTTCTTGGCTTCAAATGGTTGTCACAGGGTGAGTGGGCTCACGCCTCCACCCATTACGCCCCAATCTCGCCTGTGTAGTGGGGGGAGGGCGCCACCAGGGTGTGACCTGCCCCTCTCACGCTCCATTCAGACACCATAACACATATCCTTATGTTCATTTCCAAATTATCCCTCATTCTCGATGAACTCTAGATTATTACATTGATTCAATTCGATCAAAGGATTGTTCGTGAGACCCTAAATTCATAGGGTTATTGATCCATATTTAAAAACGACTAATATGGATTGATTAATTACCTAGAATGATATAGGATCGATGGGTTTCAGGTGAAAACCAATTCATTCGAGAGCTTACATCTGCTTTGATATTCCAGAGAGCTTGAGAGCAATTTCCTAATATTTCTTTACTCAAAATAGATTCGCAAAGGTGTTGGTATTCTCAATTTGATTACAGTTGTGATTTTGATGATTACCGTTTATGTTTTGATTGAGCATTTCGGTTATGGACTTGGCTCATTTACAGTCTTTGCATTTCGAACGAATTCTAAAGAAACCGTTTGGAGACAGGTTCGATTTTGTGACTGGTGAGGAAGAAAATAAACGTTTCCATTTTGGCAGAAAGGGTCCTTCGAATTTTAGGATGTATCCATTTTGTGTTTGAAATTATTATACTCACAATCATGATTCTAGTAATAACAATTTAGTCCCTTTATTTATGTTAACTTATTATTCCATGTTTTTAAAATGCTTAGTAATATGTTTATGCAAATTTATTAAACTTTATAATCTTATTTTATTTATTTCATGTAAATATTTTAATTGAAGTTTGTGTAACTATTAAAAAATGTTGATAGATATTTATACTTCTCAAAACTTTATAGTTTTGATAACTTTTATGAATTAAATTTAATTAATTTAAACTAGTTATTATTTCTAACTAAACTTGTTAGAATATACATTTATATAATAGGGTTTAACCTAATTATTTCCACCTTTTGTTATATATATATAGGGAAGGGTTCTATTGTTAACATTTCCTTATTACGATAACCGAATAAGTATATCTTATTATTTTGAGGCCCATATTAAAATAAATCTAAATGTGTAGGTTTTTCTCCTTTTTTAATTAATGTAAATGGGGCCCACATTAATTACATTTATTAAAAAGAAGAAAGCCATAAACCTTTAAATTTATTTTAATGTGAGCCACAAACTAATAATATGTAGTTATTCGATTATCATAATAAGGAATGGTTAACAATTTATCATTCCCCTATATATATATATATATATATATATATAGGGTGAGGTTAATGTACGAAGTGTTATTTTTGTAAAAAGTGTAAAAAACAAAGTGCTATTATAAATAACAAAGTACTATATAATATTAACATGGTGCTATTATAATATTTAACAGTTCTTTGGTTAATAATAACACTTTGTTATTTATAATAGCACTTTGCTATTTAAAATAGCACTTTGCTTTTTACACTTTTTACAAAACTATCAATTTGTATTTGATCCTAACACTATATATATATGTATGTATGTATGTATATGTATGTATAACAAGCTTATGTTTATAAAGAAGTGTATATATTTTTTTTAAAAAATTATCTTGAACTTTTGTTTATTTGAGTTTTAACACATTTAAGCTTATGAAAACCCTAAATGGCACAAGATGATCCACATTTGTGTAAAATTTGATGTAAGACCGCAACTTAGTGGCATGAGGGTTGTTTGAAAAGGATGTTTGACTAATTAATATAGTCTTGTTGTGATTGAGGAATGCTATGAAATATTTCAATAAATTGTGATAGTGTCATTATTTGATTGGTAATAACTGACACGGGAAATTAGAGAGGATTCACATTCATGTGAGAGTGTATGTAAGGCCATGAAGTATGGCATTGGTGATGATGCGCATTCATGTGGAGGTATATGTGAGACCGTGATGTAAGATATTTGGGGGGATGATATAAATGATTTGGTTTGGGTAAAACGTCCCAAGACTGAATTGGTTTCCTAAAACTTGTTAAGTTTTGTCGAAATGGAAAAGAAAATATATGTGGTTGAGTATTGTAAAGTCATCAAAATAACATTGGTACTTGATTATTGTCCATGTACTGTCATGGGTTGTGTTTGAGGATGGCTCACATTCGTGTGAGAGTAGTCAAAGGGTTAGAATTGATTTGAGTGGCTTGGCCATTAACAACTTTTTTTCATTGTTAATGATTGAATCTTGCACATTATAATGATTCACATATGTATGAACAAGTAGTAAATAATATAAATAAAATGCAATTGTGTGGTTGGACCAGTTAGCAAAGTCATAACTTTTAATTGTAATAAATGCACTATTAATCGAGGGAGTTTTACTATATATTGATGTTTGAATGAGATGGCATGTTAGAAACTGATATAATATCATTTATAATGTCTTTGGTGAAAAGAAGGAAGAAAATCTAGGTTTGCAGTTGTTTTGGGTGAAATGACCTGTTATGAAATCATATGTAATTGTATGTTCTAAAGTCACCGAGTTACATTTGAGACTTATTTATATTGTCCATGAAGTGTTATGGAATATATTTTTGGGTTAGGTAATGATTAGAAACAATCAGAAATGAATATGTGAGTTAAAACCAATTATACAACATTTTGAATGATATTAACTAGTTCCGACAGTGGAGTTCAAGATGCCGCTGGGCATATGAGGATGCCACCCTAAAATGCCACCGTGTAGTCTGGGATGCCACCAAGATTCTACAAACTCCACACTTGTAACATCTATACAATAAGTCATGGTAGTCATAGACAAGGATAGAACAATGTGTACTTGTATTCAATATGTCAATGTGATTCATGTGTTCATGTTTATATGTTTTAGGATTTTCTTTAGTTAGGGACAAGTATATATTATTTATTTACAGTCGATTACGCTAAGCAAAGACACTATTGTATTATATCGAAACAGTGGTGGGCTGGCGGCTGATAAGGCAGGTAGCTGGACTCTACATATGCCCTATACATATATTGCGTTCAGTGTAATAGGATATAGTTAGTGCCTAGTGTTATGACGAATCGTATGAAAAACAAATCGTAATGCGTAAGCGAGACTCAGTATCATTATGGGTGATGATCCGTAATGATATTAATGTCGAGCTTATAATTACAAGTAAACATCAATAATACATAAAACGACCAAAAATGTATATAATTACAGGTATACATGTAACTATATTCGTTAAACGGTTCGAAAAAGAACGAACTAGTAAAAATAAGTAAAATATTATATTTTACGTTTTACAATTTTGAAACTCATCAAAAACAATCAAAGAAATCTAATTTACAATTCAAATAATTCGTTTACGTAATCGTTACGACGCGTACAAAATCACCAAGATCTTCATCAATTCTTCACCAAATCGAGCATATAAGCTATCAAAATGATCCTCTCGACGAAAGGAATCTTTTAGTACAAAGGATCGGCCTTAATTCCAGCTCAAACATTCATAATCTTAGAGAAAAGGTTCGGATCTGTAGGGTTTTTCACTATTCATCATCTTCTACAAATATATATGTGTTTTCATCCCTTCAAACTCAAGACCTGGACTCACACACACACACACACTTGTGGAGCCTTGGGAATTAGTTGTTTTGAGGAATTAAAGGTTGGAACAGGAGAAACAAGTCGACGGGGACAGTATCGACCCAAGAAAAATTCAGCCGAAACTAATATAGACAAAGGCAGCTTCGAATAGGCAATGCCGATGGTTTGCTAAGCATGGGATGTTGATACACAACCGAAACAGTGGAGGTGAATGATCTCCAAGAGTTGGGGACTCAGCATCATCGATATTAGCGTGGCTGATGAAGAACGGTCGATACTAGCACCCATCGATATTGCTAGTGTCGATGGGCTAGTGCCTTTGGTGCATTTGACTCATCATCGATACTAGCCACTGCTACCCACCGAAATCATGAACCAAAATCCATTGCTAACACCTGAACAAGGGCCAACCACGATGTGGGAGATTGAACATGTCGAGGTTGAGCCAAAGGGTTGCATAGTTTCGATGGTAACAACCCATCGATATTGTTAATATAAATGGGTGTGTTAGCTTAATTCGGTTAGGAGTTGGATCAAGTAGAGCAAGCTCAATCATGTGAACAACCCTTTAAAGCAAACATGATTCATCACTAACCAGTAGTCCAAATAGAATGACAATGAGAAACGGCCTAAAATGGTAGTATCGAAGGACCCTCAACAGTTGCAAGTCCCATCGATATTGACAATATCGATGGGCATTACTTGTGTGTAATGTAGTATGACACAAATTCTTTCACAAATCAATCATTACTTTAAGGTTTCAATCATGCTTTTCAAAGATAATCTAACACCAGTGAACATAATAACAAGTTATTACAAAGGAATGTCATTAACACGACTCAATCTGTCACACCCCCAAATTTCAACTAACGGAATCACACCGTTTGGGAGCATGACAAACCAGGATCTCAGATCATTAGACATAGCGAAGACCTCTATATGAATTTTCAAAACATATTGTGGTCTTTAAAACAATACATCAGAGTTTTCAAAAGTTGCGGAAGCGTTATAAAACCAATAACAGTTGTAAAGTAAACATTACAAAACAAAATACTTAAATGTTCAAATTCAAATATTCAAAGTGTTTAAAATGCATGAGACTCTATCTCCTAGTCCATGCCAGCTTTAATGCGCGCCTTAGCGTCCTGAGAAAACATGTAAATCAAGTCAACACAAAGGTTGGTGCATAACACAGGTTTTAATCATTCATAATGTTCAAAACAACAGTTTGAATATCATGTTGTAGATAACATAATCACACATGCACAGTCATGATAGCTAGTCATATAAACTATTTACATAAGTGGTCGACACCGAAGCTGACGAGTTGCCATGCTATAGCATGTTTTTGCCTTAACACTATTGTCTAGCACAAACAATAGAAATGTATGTTTGGTCAGTCAAACACCTGCGTAGATCCCATCTACCAAGTGAGGTTTGTCAAACCCAATAGATCTATCTTCAACTACCACGCTTTGCGCTACGGCAAATTAAACGGTTCGAAGTGAAGGCTGTGTAATGCTATGTTTGCACTTAATGTAAACAGCTAACTCATGCAAGTGATATGTATCTAAAAGCGTTTGTTGCACATGTTTTCTCCCCCAAAATAGTTTAAAATAAGAAAGGGGTCGTGTACGCACCTTTGAGTATAGCAGAATGATCACACACTAAAAGCTCGTGTAAGAAATCCTCTTACGAAGAATCTGTGTTTAAACAATAACCTAATGTTATTCAGAATGTCATTTTGTGCTTGAAATCACATACGTGTCAACACACGTATACTAAAGTGTCAGAAATGTGCATACAATCGTACGCGTGCTTTTGAAATCATTTAAATAAAATCGTATTTGATTTTATTTAAATAACCGTAGTTATACGCGATTTCGTTTTCGGATTAAAATATGAATTTTATCATTCTAATGCGTTCGTATTCTCGTTACGTTTCCAACGCAACTCGAACGGTTTAAAACGGATTTAGAACGAAGAAGTTATGGGCCAATTACTAAAACAATTATCAAAAACCCAAAACTGTTGGGGGCCGGGCTCGAACCCGCGACCTCCAACCCAACCTACACACGCACAAACCATCTCATCTGATGTCACATTTGATACTAGATTCAAACTTAAATAGTTTTAATTACAACTTAGCCGGTTCCCCTTTTTTTCTAATTGCCGAAGCATAAACCTTCCCAATTGACCCCGATTCGAATCCCTTCGAACCCGAAATCACAGGGATTTCATTCCTCATGATCCTGCGAACCCAAATATGTAATTTAATTTTACAAAGAACTTCGTTTGGGTTTAAATCTCCAAAACATTTAATGTTACAGAACCTAATAGTCGAAATCCTATAATTCGATACTAGAACATCGAATTGACACATGTTCATGCTTAATCGGAACTATCTGAAGCTAGTTATAACCATTAATTTCATTCTTAATCCTATTTGATGCGAAACCCCCAAAACAGTTTCCCATTAAGAACCCTAGATTCGAAATCTACCAATTCGTTGTTATCAGTCACAATCAACTTGGGTTTAACCTTAATCGATCCCTTCTGAAGCTATCTATAACATTTAATTTGATTATAGAACTCAGTTTCACAGAAACCCCCAAAACCGTTCAAAGCATGAACCCTAATGATGGAACTTGATCAATTCGTGAACTTTTAATGAAATTGAAATGTGTTTATTCCTAATCGGCCATGTTAGAAGATGTAGGAACAATAACTTACTTGTTTTGCTGCCGAATCGATGGAGTTCGATTATACCCTTGAGTATCGGCCGCCCCCAAATCAAAATCCTCTGTCCTGAGTTGTTGAGATCGAATTGGGGTTTGAAGGATGTTCTAACAATGCCGAATGAGTGTTCTGGAGTTCCAATTTTGATAGTTGTAATCGAATTGTGTGGTTTTGGTTTTGAATACCCACGACTTTAACATTTAGAAACGGTTTTCAGTTAATTCGATGATTTATGATCCCACAACATATAACAACTGTTAATTATCATCAATATGATGATTAGTGGTCATTTAATTCAATAGTAACTGATCATAAGATGCCAATCGAATTCCAATTTAGTTTTTTTTTAGGCCGAATTTTGACTTTTAATGTCAAACTTGAACCTTTAAATCAATTACAAGTCTTAATTTTGTAATTAGAGCATATTAACACAGATTTCTACTAATTCCAATCCTTTAAGTACTATTTAGCTCAATTGCATAACAATTCGGTTAACAAAGTTGAGCCGAAAGTCCCGAATTGTCACTAATTTGATCCTTTAACTCCTTGTTGGGCTAAATTAATTAATTGGGCCTCATAACTATAACTGGACCTATCTTGGGCTTCATTGGGCCTACCTAGATCTTAATGGGCCTACTCTTGCCTTATTGGGCCCACCTTGGCTTCTTGGGCCTACATTTGTCTTATTGGGCCTTCATAAACTTCATTGGGCCTGATTTGTCTTGTTGGGCCTTCCTTGACCTTACTGGATCTTCTTTGGCTTTACTGGGCCTTCTTGGGCCTTACTGGGCCTTCTTTGACCTTATTGGGCCTTCATTGGCCTTGTTGGGCCTTCATTGGCCTTGTTGGGCCTTCATTGGCCTTGTTGGACCTACGAGGGTTAACGAGATTAACTCGAAAAGTCGGATTGTCACATCATCCCCTTGTTGAAGGAATTTTCGTCCCGAAAATTAGCAAGTGTTAGGAGTAGTTAGGAAACTACTTACGAGTTTAAATAGTACGTGTTAGTGTGATTTGATCATTCTGTGTGCTTGTGTGTACTCACACACAAAATCTAATGCTTGCAACATCACAACTAAATGTGTTCGTTCAATGTGACTGTTTGCGTGTACACTAGTTAGTTCACTTAACTGTGACTATTTGTGTTTGATCATGCAAGTGCTGTGTAACCTCACACATAGTGAGTGTCTGTAACTGTTTGTACTATGCAACCCCGCACATAGTAAAATGTGTGTAACCAATCATGCATGTATTACCATAACATATAACATATGAAATGTAACGCATAAAATGTATGAAATGTAATGTAACACAAATGTTTGTAACAAAACCAATTGAATAAAGTGTTTGAATGTAGTCAACAAAATAGAAACTTCCAAAATTCATGCGTACTTGTAAATTCACGAGTACATGGGCCCCTGTATTCGTCAATTTACCTTACATAATTATTCTGGTTCCTTCTATATGTAACTCCACCATTGTTTAACCGTTCATGATTGTACCATCACGAAATGTAGTACATCAAATGTAATATTTGAAATGTAGCACACTAATTGAAATCGATCATATATATACTACTATGAAATGTTTGTGTTTGCATTTTGCAAGGAAATCAATAGTATATGGTGTTTGTGCTTACAGTTAGAGTGTGAAATATCACATCATCCCCTTGTTGAAGGAAATTTCGTCCCGAAATTTAACGTGCCTTCATAATGTTTGTTGTTGTTTGGAATAAGTGGGGATACTTTTTCATCATTTGGTCTTCTCTTTCTCCTGTGAATTTAGGATCCCGTCGTGAATTCCACCGAACTTTGACTATCGAAATCTTGCCTTGTTTGAGTTGTTCGACCTCTCGGTCCATGATTTCAACTGGTTCCTCAACGAATCGTAACTGTTCGTCCACTTGCATTTCTTCAAGTGGTACTACCAATGTTTCAGCAAAAAGACGTTTCTTTAAATTCGAAACATGAAATACATCATGAACTCCATTGAGTTTATTCGGTAATTGAGTTGATACGCATCCGGACCAATCCTTTTCAGGATCTCAAAAGGTCCTACGTAACGTGGACTAAGCTTCCCGCGCTTGCCGAATCGTATCACACCTTTCCAAGGTGCTACCTTTAGAAGAACTCGGTCTCCTACTTGAAATTCCAACGGTTTACGATGTTTGTCAGCATAGCTCTTCTGTCGCTCCCGAACCGCTGCCATACTGTTATGGATTTGTAAGAGAATTCCACCAACGGTAACTGGTTTTCCCAGTTATCACCAAAGTCAATTACACAAGCTCGTAACATATCCTCTAGCGTTTGAATCGTGCGTTCACTTTGACCGTCGGTCTGTGGATGATAGACGGTACTCATATCCAAGCGAGTCCCCAATGACTTATGAAGAAATTTCCAAAAGTTGGAAGTAAATCGGGCATCCCGATCTGATATGATAGAGATTGGCACGCCATGCCGTGCTACCACTTCTTTGATGTAGATGCGAGTCAGTTTCTCTATCTTATCAGTTTCCTTGATTGCTAAGAAATGTGCAGATTTCGTTAATCGATCGACAATTACCCATATCGTATCACAACCACTCGGTGTACGGGGTAACTTAGTAATGAAATCCATCGAAATCTGTTCCCATTTCCACATTGGTATCTCTGGTTGTTGCAGTAAACCAGATGAGTTCTGATATTCAACTTTGACTTTCGAACAAGTCAAATATTTGCTAACGTACTTAGCAATATCAGCTTTCATGTGAGGCCACCAATACAGTGCCTTCAAGTCATGATACATCTTGTCTGATCCTGGATGGACTGAATACCTGGACTTGTGTGTCTCATCCATCACGAGTTCCCTTAACCTCCATACAAAGGTATCCACAGTCGATCAATGAAATAACGAATTCCATCAGACTTAACATCCAACTGTGTTTTCATTCCTCGTGAAGATTCCTGTACTAAGTTTTCCGTTTTCAAAGCCTCAAACTGAGCATTGCGTACCTTGTCAGGTAAGTCAGTATGTATCGTCATCATAAGTGCGCGAACCCGTCCTGTTGATGTATCTTTTCTGCTTAAAGCATCAGCTACCACATTAGCTTTTCCTGGATGATACTTTATCGCGCATTCGTAATCGTTCAACAACTTAACCCATCGTCGTTGCCTCATATTAAGCTCCTTCTGATCAAAGATATGTCGCAAACTCTTATGATCAGTGTAAATAGTGCACTTAGTTCCATACAAATAATGCCTCCAAATCCTCAAAGTAAACACCACTGCTCCTAATTCCCAGTCATGAATAGTGTAATTCTTTTCGTGTGGTCGTAGTTGTCTTGAGGCATAAGCAATCACTTTATCACGTTGCATCAATACACATCCCAAACTCTGTGCAGATGCGTCACAATATACTACAAAATCTTCTGTCCCTTCCGGTAAGGACAGAATCAGTGCACTGCAGAGTTTCTGTTTTAACAACTGGAATGCAGTTTCCTGTTTATCCGTCCAGTTATACTTCGTTCCCTTGTGCGTAAGAGCTGTGAATGGTTGAGCGATCTTTGAGAATCCCTCAATGAATTCGTCGATACTAACCCGCCAAACCAAGGAATTGTCGTACCTCGGTAGGGGTCTTTTGGTGCTTCCCAATTCTTAATCGCTTCAATCTTTGCTGGATCAACCTGTATACCCTTTTTATTCACTATGTGAACCAGGAATTGAACTTCTCACCTCCAAAAGCCACATTTTGAGAACTTAGCGTACAATCGTTCTTGTTTCAGTGATTCCAACAGCAATCGAATATGTTCCGCATGCTCCCCCTCAGCCTGAGAATAGATGAGAATGTCATCATTGAAAACAATGAAAACTTATCAAGATAAGGTTTACAAACACGATTCATGAGATCCATGAATACTGCTGGAGCGTTTGTCAACCCGATTGGCATGACCAAAAGCTCATAATGGCCATAGCGCGTTCTGAATGCTGTCTTTGGAATATCTTCTTCTTGAACTCTTAGTTGATGATGACCCGATCTGAGATCAATCTTCGAGTAGCAACTCGAACCTTGCAACTGATCGAACAGATCGTCAATTCTAGGTAACGGATACCGGTTTTGATGGTAACTTTGTTAAGTTCCCGGTAATCGATACACATACGGAAAATCCCGTCCTTTTTCTTAACAAATAAGACTGGAGCTCCCCACGGTGAAAAACTAGGTCGTATAAAGCCCTTATCCAACCACTCTTGTAGTTGTATAGATAATTCTTGCATCTCTGACGGTGCAAGTCGATAAGGCGCTCTAGCTATCGGTGTTGCATCTGGTGTAAGGTCGATTCGAAATTCCACCTGCCTGATAGGTGGTAATCCCGGTAGGTCTTCTGGAAATACTTCAGGGAATTCACAAACTACTAGGATGTCTTCTATCTTCTTCTCAACTACCGGCTTCTCAGTTATAAGTGCCATAACTGCTGTATGACCTTTACGCAGACATTTGTATGCTTTCACAAAAGATATGAGACGTAGTGGCGCACTGCTCTTCTCACTTTATACATAAAGTGTCTCCCTAGGTGAAAGCGGTATACAGACGAGCTTTTGATAGTATACTATTTCAGTCTGGTGTTCGGACAACCAATCCAAGCCAATGACTACACCAAAACTGCCTAGGGCGGTAGGCATAAAACCAATGTCATGTGTTTGACCCATCAAGTCAACAATTAACTTATTATCAGCTAGTTCTATATCGTATGGGTTTTCTAAAGCCATAGGACTAACACTTAGCAATTTACGAAATTTGCTAGATACAAAACCCTGATCTGCATCAGTGTCAAATATCAATAAGGCAGAATGATTATTCAAGAGGAACGTACCTGTAACGACGTTGGGATCTTCCTGTGCCCGACGTCCTCCAATCACAAAAGCCCTGTTCGAACAACATTTGTGTTGTTGTTGCTGTTTCCTTTTGTAGTTATGTCATTAGCCCTTCTTTTCTTGAGTTGTGGGCATTCTTTCTTGAAATGTCCTGATAAGCCACACTCAAAACATCCTTTCTGTGTGTAGTTCCGGTTCAGTGAGCTTGCTTGAAGTTCCCCTCGACAGTCTTTTGCTACATGACCTATCTTTCTGCATCGCTGACATCGGTACTTGTCACATTGATTCCCAAAGTGATGGAATCCACATTTGTTACACTTCGGGCATCTACCCTTATACCCTCCCAATGTCTGTTGGTTATTGTTGGGATTGTGATGAGTCTTGTTGAATTCCTGCTTGCGATTTTTCTGAAATGACTGCTGAGTGAAATTCTTGGAATCAATGCTATCCCATTTTCTTTTGTGGTCTCCCACTTTAGCTGTCACTGTTCGTTTGGGTAGTGTCCCTCGTTGCATCACTTGATCAGTCAGTTGGTGTGCCAGTCGAATAGCTTGCTGTATGGTGGTAGGATTTGCAGATATGATCAATTTTCGAACCTGAGATACCAGTCCTCCAATATATTTCTTGATCCACTTGCTAGATGGGGTTGCCCTGTGTGGTAAGAGTCTTGCTAATTGCTGGAATCGAGTAGTGTATTCCTCAATATTAGAACCTTTCATCTTGAGTTGCCCGTATTCATCCTCAAGTTTTTGCATTTCATTACGGGAACAATACTCCTCCTGCAACAGGATTTTGAATCCGATCCAAGTAAGTGCATTGGCTGTATTCAAACCGAGTGTCTGTACGATAGAGTTCCACCACGTCAAGGCTGAACCCTCCAAAGTACCAATAGCGTATCTGACCTTGTTTTCTTCCGGACAATTGCACGTCTCAAATACCGATTCTGACTGTTCAATCCATCGAAGAAGTCCAACGGCTCCTTCCGATCCTTTGAAATTACGTGGTTTGCAGTCCAAGAATGTCTTGAACGTGCATATTTGTGGGTTTACCAGTTCCCCTGTTGGATCATGTGATCCTGTTTGGTGTGTTTGCGTATAGTTTGCGATTGCCTCGGTGATTCGAGTGTTAATAAGTGCCTCAACTTCCGTTGCGGTCATGTTAATGTTTTCTCCAGCCATGATCTTCCTATTTACAAATATACATAATGAGACTACACCCATCGCATAATCATCATTCATGCATGAAGTAAATGTAACACACTATCATAGTCATTAAGGTAACAATTCTTAATCATTTATGATAAATTAGTGCTTACAATTGTTTGTCAAAGAGATACAAAACAACTAAACACAAAATCTACTTTTATGAGTACAACCCTCTCATATAAGTTTGTTAATTAGAAAGTAAATGAAATGACTAGATTCCATCGTTTGGTTGATCAACGGTTGATGATGAATCTTCCAGTTCTGCTGGACCAGTCACTGCACCATGCTGGTAACGCATATGCCCAGTGATGAGGGTCATGGCCTCTCCCGCCAAGTCTCTCACTATATTGGCTTCAATCGCCGCTGCACCAGCCCGTGCATTGGCTTCCTCAGCCCTTGCCTCGGCTACAGCTACACGTAACTCAGCAGTTTCTAATCGTGCAGTGAGTTCGAGGATCGTCCCTCGCATCATCCAGATCGTTTCCACCAAATTTTCATGTTCTTCATTAGTCCTAACCAACTCCTCAGTGAGGTTATCCCACATATGTGTCAGCCAGTTGTTATTCTCGAGCAATTCTGTGATCATTCCTGCTACTTCCCGCATGTTACGGATTTCAAGCTCCATGCGTGCAACAAAAGCAGCAAATGCCTGTTCTAGTGGATATCCTAGAGCAGGTAACGTCCAAAGGCTATTAGCGGTGTTGGCAGTTGGTGGTGGTGGCACTCGTTCTTCCCACACCCAGTTGCGTATGAGATCAGGGAACCATTGCCAATATTGGTTGTTCCCCCTTGGTTGAACATGTGTTTCCTTCCCAAAGTGGATCGTATCATCCACTGGTTCGATCCTCCTTGTCATGATTTCTGACAATGCTACTACTTGTCCTTCAGTGTGAGTAGGTGTAGATGATGATGCCATGTCTGTTACAAAATGCCATATGTAAGTGCATACAACTATCGTGTAAGCAAGTGTCTAATGTCTAACAGTCATAGTCTAAGTCTATAAATGCAAACCTAGTTCGCTATAACCAATGTCTCTGATACCAATCTGTCACACCCCCAAATTTCAACTAACGGAATCACACCGTTTGGGAGCATGACAAACCAGGATCTCAGATCATTAGACATAGCGAAGACCTCTATATGAATTTTCAAAACATACTGTGGTCTTTAAAACAATACATCAGAGTTTTCAAAAGTTGCGGAAGCGTTATAAAACCAATAACAGTTGTAAAGTAAACATTACAAAACAAAATACTTAAATGTTCAAATTCAAATATTCAAAGTGTTTAAAATGCATGAGACTCTATCTCCTAGTCCATGCCAGCTTTAATGCGCGCCTTAGCGTCCTGAGAAAACATGTAAATCAAGTCAACACAAAGGTTGGTGCATAACACAGGTTTTAATCATTCATAATGTTCAAAACAACAGTTTGAATATCATGTTGTAGATAACATAATCACACATGCACAGTCATGATAGCTAGTCATATAAACTATTTACATAAGTGGTCGACACCGAAGCTGACGAGTTGCCATGCTATAGCATGTTTTTGCCTTAACACTATTGTCTAGCACAAACAATAGAAATGTATGTTTGGTCAGTCAAACACCTGCGTAGATCCCATCTACCAAGTGAGGTTTGTCAAACCCAATAGATCTATCTTCAACTACCACGCTTTGCGCTACGGCAAATTAAACGGTTCGAAGTGAAGGCTGTGTAATGCTATGTTTGCACTTAATGTAAACAGCTAACTCATGCAAGTGATATGTATCTAAAAGCGTTTGTTGCACATGTTTTCTCCCCCAAAATAGTTTAAAATAAGAAAGGGGTCGTGTACGCACCTTTGAGTATAGCAGAATGATCACACACTAAAAGCTCGTGTAAGAAATCCTCTTACGAAGAATCTGTGTTTAAACAATAACCTAATGTTATTCAGAATGTCATTTTGTGCTTGAAATCACATACGTGTCAACACACGTATACTAAAGTGTCAGAAATGTGCATACAATCGTACGCGTGCTTTTGAAATCATTTAAATAAAATCGTATTTGATTTTATTTAAATAACCGTAGTTATACGCGATTTCGTTTTCGGATTAAAATATGAATTTTATCATTCTAATGCGTTCGTATTCTCGTTACGTTTCCAACGCAACTCGAACGGTTTAAAACGGATTTAGAACGAAGAAGTTATGGGCCAATTACTAAAACAATTATCAAAAACCCAAAACTGTTGGGGGCCGGGCTCGAACCCGCGACCTCCAACCCAACCTACACACGCACAAACCATCTCATCTGATGTCACATTTGATACTAGATTCAAACTTAAATAGTTTTAATTACAACTTAGCCGGTTCCCCTTTTTTTCTAATTGCCGAAGCATAAACCTTCCCAATTGACCCCGATTCGAATCCCTTCGAACCCGAAATCACAGGGATTTCATTCCTCATGATCCTGCGAACCCAAATATGTAATTTAATTTTACAAAGAACTTCGTTTGGGTTTAAATCTCCAAAACATTTAATGTTACAGAACCTAATAGTCGAAATCCTATAATTCGATACTAGAACATCGAATTGACACATGTTCATGCTTAATCGGAACTATCTGAAGCTAGTTATAACCATTAATTTCATTCTTAATCCTATTTGATGCGAAACCCCCAAAACAGTTTCCCATTAAGAACCCTAGATTCGAAATCTACCAATTCGTTGTTATCAGTCACAATCAACTTGGGTTTAACCTTAATCGATCCCTTCTGAAGCTATCTATAACATTTAATTTGATTATAGAACTCAGTTTCACAGAAACCCCCAAAACCGTTCAAAGCATGAACCCTAATGATGGAACTTGATCAATTCGTGAACTTTTAATGAAATTGAAATGTGTTTATTCCTAATCGGCCATGTTAGAAGATGTAGGAACAATAACTTACTTGTTTTGCTGCCGAATCGATGGAGTTCGATTATACCCTTGAGTATCGGCCGCCCCCAAATCAAAATCCTCTGTCCTGAGTTGTTGAGATCGAATTGGGGTTTGAAGGATGTTCTAACAATGCCGAATGAGTGTTCTGGAGTTCCAATTTTGATAGTTGTAATCGAATTGTGTGGTTTTGGTTTTGAATACCCACGACTTTAACATTTAGAAACGGTTTTCAGTTAATTCGATGATTTATGATCCCACAACATATAACAACTGTTAATTATCATCAATATGATGATTAGTGGTCATTTAATTCAATAGTAACTGATCATAAGATGCCAATCGAATTCCAATTTAGTTTTTTTTTAGGCCGAATTTTGACTTTTAATGTCAAACTTGAACCTTTAAATCAATTACAAGTCTTAATTTTGTAATTAGAGCATATTAACACAGATTTCTACTAATTCCAATCCTTTAAGTACTATTTAGCTCAATTGCATAACAATTCGGTTAACAAAGTTGAGCCGAAAGTCCCGAATTGTCACTAATTTGATCCTTTAACTCCTTGTTGGGCTAAATTAATTAATTGGGCCTCATAACTATAACTGGACCTATCTTGGGCTTCATTGGGCCTACCTAGATCTTAATGGGCCTACTCTTGCCTTATTGGGCCCACCTTGGCTTCTTGGGCCTACATTTGTCTTATTGGGCCTTCATAAACTTCATTGGGCCTGATTTGTCTTGTTGGGCCTTCCTTGACCTTACTGGATCTTCTTTGGCTTTACTGGGCCTTCTTGGGCCTTACTGGGCCTTCTTTGACCTTATTGGGCCTTCATTGGCCTTGTTGGGCCTTCATTGGCCTTGTTGGGCCTTCATTGGCCTTGTTGGACCTACGAGGGTTAACGAGATTAACTCGAAAAGTCGGATTGTCACACAATCAATCAATCAAAGTCTATACAATCATAAATCTTATATTATATGTATGATTACAATGATATAGGACGCATTTAGAGGTCTTGTCTGATTTGCTACTTGTACAGGATCTGAGTCTAATATGCCAGGTGAGAACATTAGCCCCTCTATTACTGTTTTACAACTGTTTTGGGGTGGAATACGTGACCAAACAAATTTTAAACTACAACATTTCAATTGCATTATTCATTACACTTTTGGCAACAGTCAAAGGCTTACTTTTCTAATCTAAAGGATTTATCAACTATTAAACACATTTCTACTAAAAGTTTTATAAAAAGGTTTTATAAACTGTTTTACAACTGTTTTACACCAAATGGTTTTATAAAGGTTAAACACTTTTAAAGAACAAGTTTTATAAACTCTTTTACTATACTTGTGTTTTCAAATAAATATTACTTTTCAAACCTTGTTATTATACAAGGACTTTATTCACAGCATTCAATCAAAGGTTTACGAACAAGGTATTCATTCATGAGATTCAATCAAAGGTTTTCAACTCAAGGTATTCAATCACTGGTTTTCAAACAAGGAATTCAACCATGGTTTCAAATCAAGTATTCAATCAAGTCAAATGTTTATTCAATCTTAACAACTTAATGTCATGGTGTTCATCATTGTGAACAAGCTTATACACATCAAGACACATTAAATCAGTCTTATTCTTAATCCTTTAACGTTAGTACTGGGTGATCACAACAAGGGAAAGCGGGACACGTTTTGGTTACGCCAAGGCTGTGGTTAGTGTTTAAATATGTTTTAAACCCTAACTGCAGATTGGACGCGTTACGGTAATATGAATTTGCTGCTAATTAACTTTACCAGCATAGGTCATATTGATCGGGTTACGTCAACACGGAGTTGTCTTCCGAGTAAACTCGTTAGTACTGCTCATGTTGAATGTGTTTGCTGACTACTATTCTGACTCCGAATGTAATTTGGGACTTGATTATATGTTGGCTTTTCTAGTAGACAGTCATTTGATTGTTTGCACACGTTATTCTTACTTGATGATAGTTTGGGTTGCAATTATCCATGACATGTTTATACAAATGTTTTATTCATATGTTTACAACTGTAGATTCTTATTTACAACTGTTAAACCTATTGTTCTCACCAACTACTTTTGTAGTTGACAGTTACTTTTCACGTGTTTCATGAAATCAGGTTTAAAGCAGTACAAGGACAACTAAGGAGCCCATAGTTAAGATTGAACAAGATGAAGAAACAAGATAGGATGGATTAGAAACTCACTTAATCATGTTTGTTTAATTGTCTTGTCTGAGTCTTATTTTGTAAACAATATTTTTGGGTCTATAGTTTTCATTCTTTTGGATAGTTAGATAGATTGCATGTAACTAAACAAATGTCTAACATTATGAAACTTAGAAATGCATTGTGGTTGTTCTTCTTTCAACACTTGTGCATGAATCAACCATTGTTCGTCACCGCGCCGTGGATTCCGCATGCGGCGCAGGGGGTGTGACAACACTAAAACGCCACATTGGAGTTTGGGACGCCACTGAACTTCAAGAGACGCCATCCAAGAAGACATTTCATGTTTTGTACTGTTACGAATGGGGAAGTAAAGGGGTTATCTCACATAGTTCTTATGAACTAACACTTAATTATTTGATGATGTATATGTGTCAACAGTTGGCTCTGCTACGCACGTGATGTTCAAAGGAAAAGAATCGAACCAACGTTTTGTAAATCTGAAAGGATCATTTGGTGAAGTTATAAAACATGTTTTTAGTGATTGTTATATATTTTGTATATGGTGATTGTTATATATATTTTTAGTTAAATTCAACGTTTTTAAAACCGGACCGGCCGGTCGGACCGGGATTCGGCTACTTTACCGGTTCGGTTATAATCTCAGAACCGTTTTGAAGAAAACCGGGCGGTTTGGCCGGCGGTCCAACCCCAAAACCGCTTGTGTAATCCGGTTGAAGCGGATTTCTAGACCTGATTGAAATCTCGGGAGTTACTCGCAAAACTTGCTGACGAGCGTTCAAAAGCTTGGTGAGATGTATCGTCGGAGGAAACAATGTGTTGGATTATGTATGAACTCTGAACAAATTCTGAGTAGGGCCCCGAGAAGAACTGATCTTGACGAAGCCATAAGTTGTATGATGTATTTGGTTTGGTGATATCGGTTGGAAGCTTTTCTGTGACACAGAGAGGGTACCGGAGCATAGTTTGTCATCTTAGATTGAATGGAGAAAGAAGAAGAGTAATAGGGTTTTGATGATTTTTTTTTCCTCAGAGGAGTTTTTTGGTTTTGGAATCTAAATACATGAAAAGAATAAATATTTGCTGTGAAAAGGCTGCACACATTTAATGATTCACATGCCTTATATTAATCAATTACATTTTTTGAAAATACAAAAATTAGGGGAGTATGCAACTATGCATTAAATCTATTTCTACCAATATTAACTTTACAATTTAAATAAATTTGAATTTACATTTGAAAATTCACTCGCAAGATCATATTTTTAGTGACGGATGATTATTTTTTAGTTATTTAGATTTTTTATATTTTTTCTATATTACATATATATATATATATATATATTATAATATTTTTGATATTATCCGGTTCTTAAATCCGGTTCGACCGGTCCGACCGCTGACCAGTGAAAAGACCGGTAACATGTTAAACTAAAATGATGTCTGTAGAGGTTTAAAACTTGAAACAAAACTAAGGACCAATTTAGTATACTTCGAAAATTGATAGAAATGAAAGATATGAAAGTTTTGAAAATAGGGGTGTCACGATATGTATACATATTTTTAAATGAGGCATAAGACTATATCCATCGTGCATTTGGTGACCGGCTCACGTCACACATAGCTCGTCGCACGTCTGATGGACGCAATGGAGAAGAAGAAGGTGGACCGCATGTCGCCTCTCCCCCAAAGTGTGTCAAATGGAGAGAGAGAGGGTGGGCTCATCTCAATTAAAAATCAATTTTGTTAGCTTGTATGCGAGAAGAATGTGTTAGGGTTAAAAAAAAAAAAAAAAAAATAGATGATGTATGTAAAGAATGTTTAAAAAGTTGATGCGCCATAAACGTGGTAAAGCCCAGATGACCGCTTTGCAGGATATTGATACCTGAGGGGGCAATTCACTATTCAGGCCGGCGCCAAACAAGTCTCGCTTTCGTTCAAAGTTTCTCACCGGAACCACATTTGCCGGCGACTTTTCTCTACCACTGTGTTCTGATCTCCATCCTCCGGTACTTCAATTGTGAACATTTGGTCGGTTGAAAATTGAAAGCAGCAGATGAGCGGAGCGAGACTGTGTTCATTATTGGGCGAATTAGGCTTCGAAGGTCACGCCACGCTTGATCCCGACAGCTTCGAATGGCCTTTTCAGTACGAAGATGCACGTCCGATACTCGATTGGCTATGCTCCAGCCTCCGTCCCTCCAATGTCCTCTCCGCCTCCGAGCTTTCTCAGTTATATCTTCCTCTTTTTCTCTTTCTAGACAGTAATTACATGCTTGTTTGTATGTACATATAGATCTCTTAGCTTATTATTGTTATCAGATCGTTTTGTAGAATGTTTGGAATTCAATTTCGCAGTTAGGGCTGCAACATAATTTGCTCTAGTTTTCACCGAAGGTCAATGAGATCCTAATTGATGGAATGAAATCCTGTGAACTCCTTACATTTTTCTATCTTCTGCGGAAACATGTTAGATAGAGCGTGTTCAATGTTTGTGGTCTTATGATGTTACGTGCCGTAAAGTTTCTTCCTAGAATTTAGAGAATCTGATAGTGTAATTGTTTTCTCATCCAGGTATGAACAATTTATACAAGATGGAAAGCTTTTGGAGGTAAGCACCTTGCATATTTCTAGTGGTTATGGTTGATGTTATTTCCAGTTTAAAATTAGGATGGTGAAAATAGGTTCTTTAAGGGTCCAAAATAAATTCAGGTTTACTAGAAATATGAAGCAAACAAGGTTTAATTGTACTACAACAGGGCTACTGCTAAGAAACTATTAAATACAAGATGAAAACTACTTTGTTATTTATCTTATCACTAACACATGCTCCTTAAAGTTAAACCTATAAACATGAAAATAAATTTCGTATTTATATCATTAATAACAGTGTATCAGAAAGCCCATATGCCACAATATGTTAATACTTTATTGTTACATCTAGTATTTAATGGATTTTAAGCACACGACTACAAATTTCAGTTTACTTGCTTAGAAGTTGGAACTATCTGAAAACCAGGAGGAAGGCATATGAACATAGAAACTGTGTTGCAAATTTCTGTTTGTGAATTACAATTAGCATTATTAAGTTGGAGAAACATGTTCCATTTGCTGCAGTTACTCAATTGTGAATTGATAATCAATGATTTTCTATTCAACAAAAAAAGTAAGTTAATTCTTTATAGTTTCTTAAATATTATCTTCTTTTATCAAATGTTTTCATAGGGAGAAGACCTAGATTTTGCCTATGAAAGCATTTCAGCCTTTTCAACTAGGAGAGACAATCAAGAGGCAGTTTTTGGAGCTGAAGAAAGTGTAAAAGACATAAGGTAAATGTTCCTACATTTGCTTTTCCTTGTTCTTTCTAGACTGGAACTAGGGGGTGAAACCTGCACGCCGTGGTGGGGTTGTTAAAATTTATAAGGCTTTGGTTTTGAGAACTTATATGCTAATATTCAACCCGTGAAAAAATTCGTATCAAAACATTGATAAAAATAATCACGTTGAAGTGGAAAATTCAGAATTTATACAAATCATGTTTTAAAGGTTGTAAGAAGGAAAAAAAAAAGGAAACTATAAAAAACGAAACCTTGAAGCAACTTTAACGTCTTGTATGCTTGTGCTTTGAGGACTTGTACAGTTGTACACTATCTTGAAAACTTGGGTTTTCCCACTCAGGGATGCAACTTTAGCCTTCAAAACTGAAGCTGCTGAGCTGCAGAGACAACTTGGGCATCTACAGTCTCAATACGATATGCTCAGTACACAGGCTTCAACTTTAATACAAGGGAAAAGGGCAAGAGTTGCATCAACATCAACGGTTAATGGACTACTAACTACCATAGATGATAGTCTGTCAGCAAGAAACTTGGAGGTACGTGTACAAAAAAAATAAAGATAAAATCTTAATATACTTTTTAGAAGATATTTTGATTTAGGTTGTTAACTAAATTATGAATCTGAAACCTTAATTGATTGTTACTGAAGATGAATGCAGTTCTTGGACGAATTGCATCTACAGCACAAGAGCTGGCTCACTTCCATTCAGGGGATGGTACTATTTTTCCTTTCATACTACTGTGAAAGACCTTTAACCTGTATAAACCATCTTTTGTTAAGTGGTCTTGTTATGTTACAGGGAAAATGCCACTAAATAGTAATCGGGATTCATTACCATTCTAGTTAGATAACTCAGATTTCATATTGTTCTATTAAAGTAAATCTTTTTAACTGGTTATATTGAATGATCTAATTGAAACAGTTACCATTTAATGACTTCTTTTAGAACTATTAGTGGAAACTGGTTATTGTAACCTTGTAGGTTAACCTGAAAAGTATTAGATATAAAAGCATAATAAAATAAATAAAGTAATAACAAGAGCTATAGTAAATTATTAATGAAAATAAAAGGAATGTCTTTTAACTTCTAACACTAGGTTGCTGGTTAAACTTTTACAAATTTTCACATCCTTGGAAGAATATAGAAACTAAGTGGTTAAAACAGTTGAAATAAAGTTTGAGAGGCCTAAATGTGGCAATTGTAAAACTTGATTACTATTAGTGATTGTTACCTGTTGTTAAATGTCTAAAGTTTTCATGGGTTTTCATTTCCTGGTATGCAGAAGATGGCATCTATTTGGCATACTGTGACTTTCATCCATACTTGCTTGCTGATTCATCATGTATGAAAGAGTTAAATCAGTGGTTTGTTAAGCAACTTGACACGGTACACGCTATACTTTTTGACATATGTTTTACCTTTTTCCAGGACATCTTGAAGAACATTGTTATGTATGTTTTAACAACAAAATGGTGGTTTTTTGCTCATAACTTGTGATAAAAAATGATACTCTGAATCAGGGTCCTTATCGTTTGGTGGCTGAGGAGGGAAAATCAAAATGTTCATGGGTCAATCTTGATGATGTCTCCAATACCTTAGTGCAAGGTGAATGTCAGTTTCACCATATACCTTTTTTTACAGGCTTTTACTTATATTTGTTATAGTTTAACTGGCTCTATTTCACTCTTTTCAAGGTGAATGTCAGTTTCATCATATACCCTTTTTTTTCAGTCTTTTACTTATATTTGTTGTTCAACTGGTTCTATTTTACTCTTGTTTGGTATTTCAGCATCTATTATTTCTAATTAACGTTCATGGCTGTTTCATGGTGCAGCGGATGCCCAAAAATCACATCAACGTGTTTCAGAATTGCAAAGGCTTCGGTCCATGTATGTGTGTGCGTCTTTAACCTTTTGAAATTTGTCTGTATTTTTTTAATTTCCAGTCTCCCTTTATCATATAATGGATGATATTATGTAAATGATTATGCAGATTTGGAACCAGCGAAAGGCAGTGGGTAGAAGCTAAAGTTGAAAATGCAAAACAGCAAGCCATTCTTTTAACACTTAAAGGCCAAGTGAATTCAGATGAAGCTCATCTTCACCTCGACCTTCATTCACTTCGGTATAAAATCAACATTTTTTTCTATTGTTTTAACAACATAATATATTTCTCAAAAAATACATTATAATAACAACTTATGTTGCATCATGGTGGACCGGTGGTTGATTGTTTGCATTTGTCAATTAGGAGAAAACATGTTGAATTAGTTGGAGAGCTCTCAAATCTACATAACAAAGAAGATAAATTGCTGTCTGAGGTTTGCACTTGCTTGTATTGCCAAATTTGGGTTATGGTTTATATCAAAAAGGTCACATTGTAAGCTAAAATTGAATTGTATTGCCAAATTTGGGTTATGGTTTATATCAAAAAGGTCACATTGTAAGCTAAACTTGAAATCGGATCAAATGATTGCCCGAAGTATATTTTTAATGCACACAACTCCCTGTTCAAGTCTTTTAGGTTGTTATTCCAATAATATATTTTCAATAATTGTCTTCAATGCATTAACTATTTATAAGAAAATAATAAAAATGAACAAAAAGTGATTGTGGGTCACTCGACCCAACTTGTTTTGGCCAAAATTAGACTTTTTAACCTGAATCTATTTTGATAGCTATTAGTCTGAATTACAGAGTTCATTTAATACTAAACATATTGTTTCTCTCATCCCCAGACCATTCCTGATTTATGTTGGGAGCTGGCTCAGCTACAAGACACATACATTCTGCAAGGTATAAATACAACTTTCAACCTGCTTTTAAAGTTTTATTAAATTTTTTGAGTTATAAAAAGCTAAACTTGTTCTTTTTAAATGTATGATGCAGGGGATTATGATTTAAAGGTCATGCGACAAGAATACTATATTCAACGCCAGAAAATGGTATATTTTTAGACATATACCGCGAGCTCTTAATATCTGTGTTGACAAATTTAATACAAAGTAAAATGAAAATACAAATCAAAGTGATGCTCAATTCCATGTTAGTGATATCATTTTATATTATCTAATTAAAAAATTGAACTAAATTTTTGTTTTCATTCTCTTTTTTATTTGACAGTTCATAAGTCATCTGATTAACCAGCTTGCAAGGCATCAATTTTTAAAATTAGCATGCCAGCTTGAAAAGAAGACAATGCTTGGAGCATTTTCATTACTCAAGGTTATTGAGCTAGAGCTCCAAGGGTACCTATCAGCAACCAAAGGACGAGTGGTATGCATAACACCATTTGAATATGTTTTCCTTTAACTGGCAGTTAAATTAAAATAACTGAAAAGGGACTGGTCAAACAGTATAAAAGTTGCTTAAATTGTATTTTTTTAGTATTTTTAATGCATAAAGCATCCCGAATCATTTTTTTAAAAAGCTAGATGTTATTCAAAGGCAAGTTATTGGCAAATAGAATACTAGCAGTATAACCAATGATAATCCCAACTTTCATCAATGATGTACACTCAATTTACACTTTATTTCTACTGGATTTTGATTTTTTGTTTCCCCATTTTGTTCACCATCATCGTTGTGAGCGAAATCAAGTATATATATCATTGTTGTAACAATCGGCCTAGGCACTAGATGGTAGTCTGCTGCTTTGATTTTGGCTAATAGACCAATTAATCGGACTCCCTAAAAATTAGTCAAAATCAGACATTGGCGGACCAAATCGGCCAGATTTCGGCGACCTTTGAAATTCGAGTGATCTTTGAAATGCTGGAAATTATATATAAAATATGATTATATATATATATATATATAATTTTGAAAAATTGCATATAAAAGTTTCAATCCGATTAATCCTTAGTTCCTATCCAACCGCTTGACTAGTGTCTAGTGATATCTACAACATTGATAAATATTTGATGAGTATGCTATTGGAATTGCACTTGGCAACGAAAGTGAAACTTAGATTATTATTGGTCAACATCATATATGTCACACTAACTATTAATAAAAAATTTCAAATCTTTGACAAAGTTCTTCGGACCTAATCCCTTTCATCAAGCTTATGAGGAATATTGGAAGTTTGTTTTCTAACATATAACTCTTTTCTATCTTATAGGGCCATTGTTTGGCGTTAATTCAAGCAGCATCAGATGTACAAGAGCAAGGAGCTGTTGATGATCGAGATACATTTTTACATGGTGTCAGAGATCTTTTAAGCATTCATTCAAGTAAATTAACACATATTAACAACTAATTCAATATTTTCAAATACCAAGCTGAATGTTTTTAACACACTCGTTTGATACCTTTCTTAGATGCACAATCTGCTTTGTCAAAATATGTATCTGCACCAGGGCTGGTGCAACAGATATCCAGCCTTCAATCAGACCTCATGGCCCTACAATCTGACTTGGATAATGCCCTTCCAGAAGATAGAAGCAGATGCATCAATGAGTTGTAAGTTATCACATGGGCTGGCTGGGTTATTGGTCTAAACTCGCCAAAGTCCAAACAATTTCGGGTTAGAACGGTTATTTCACAGCGAAGGTCCACATGGGTCTACACACAAACCCTTCTTTTGACCTTTAAAAAAATGTGCATGCAAGTAAAAATGTGCCAAATATGTTTAGAAAATTTACATAATTAGAAGAAAATTCTAAATTATTCAATAAAATGATTTAAAAAGTTGTAAGCACCAAAAGTACCTATTTTCCTTCTAGCTTTATTAACCCATGAGAAAACAACCTCCTACACAAATGTGTAGGGTAAGGTTGTGTACTTCAGATCATAAAACGATCCGGTCCCCTCCAGCCGCTGCTCAAAACATAAGTTAAGTCGACCGGGTGTCTTTTAACCGATATTCAATCATATAATGACAGGTGCACTTTTATCCAAAGTTTGCAACAGCTATTATTTGCATCCTCTACCACTGCACAGCCAATTTTGACACCTCGGGTAACATAATCTGTCAACTCTTGTATATTTGTTTTAGAAAACATAATTAAATTCTTATTTGCTTTCAAAGGTTACAAGATGATTGACAGTATGTCTTGCATGATGCAGATTCTAATGAAAGAGCTAGACGAGATGGAAAGAATGAATGCCAAATTGTCTGCTGCAGTAGAAGAAGTAACACGCGAGCACTGTAAGAAGAACGAGGTAATTTTCGTACGGTTCGGGTCCAACCAAAACACCTTTTCATACAAACTTTTATATGATTGCATATGATAACATTATATGGTATCAATAGTGATCAAGGTTTTGTACTATAAAATAATTTTTTTAGGAGTTTTTATGCATTTTGAATTCATTTTAATTAAATTCGTCAGAACGGATATCTCTGATTGAGGGTTATAACCAAACATAGTCGTTCCCTAAATAAATGTTTATACACATCTGGACAGATTGTAAAGCATCACTCTCAAGAAATGGCACTTCAGAGGCAGGTTTTTGTGGATTTTTTCTGCAATCCTGATCGTTTGAGAAATCAAGTAAGAGAATTAACAGCAAGAGTTAGGGCTTTACAAGCATCATAGGAAACGCGCAAGTATTGATTATTTGTATGTTTCAAGTGTTAGTTTTTTAGTCATATCAACATCTTCTTTAGTTTGTATGATTTAACTCAGAGTGTGTTATTGATGGTTTGGCTTGTTCTCTGATTTATGTTTCAAAGTACACAAAAGGGTTGTTTGGCAAAAAATCTTTTAATGAGCAATGTCTAAATAATTCAACATGTGTTTTCAGTTTAATCATTAAGAGGCTTGCTTACCGATTTAAATTGTGATTAAGAGGCTACCAAAGAGTCTAATTTCTAACCAATTATAACGTATTCTTTTAATAGTCTAATAATGATTCCGTGAAGTTCTGGTAAACTTTGTAAATATCTACATAGGTTTGTTCTCATTTTCACTTGGAAATCTCTGGCTGTTGTAACCTTGAAGGTTTATAATGTTCTGCCTTAACTTTAAACATGCAAGACTTTTGTTTACGTATAACGAAATGTCTTTCTTCATATCAAGCAATCAGTAATAATCATGATAAAGAGGCTATCAAACAGTCTATTCTCTAGCCGATTCAGATGCGAGTACTCCCTAACTAGGCTAAGCACTTGCAACTTGTCAGTCCACAAACCTAGTAGGGCGAGTAACATTTCCAACTATGTGAACAACTAAATAGGTAGCAGGTAACAATATTACTGGTTTTAAAATAAGAAACAAAGAAAAAAAAGGTCATCTAATGTAAACCGTAAAATAAATTAATTTCCTCGAAACCTTATAAAATAAAGTTAAAACATTTACTTAAAACCATCTCATGCAAGAAGATTGTTTTAAGATATATGGCTATAAAGTACTTGAAAATAACAAATAGTGATGGAGTTAACTTTTTATTTAAAGGGTATCTATATATTTCTGTTTTCTAATATCATTTATTACATATATATCAATTAAAAGAGTCAATTACATTTTTTTCATTATAAAAGATATTTCTCCCTCAAAATAAATTAGCCAATTACATATTTCATATTTCTAAGAGGAAATATGTAATTGATTTTAGAGATTGGTTAAATATGCAATAAAGGTTCTCCCTAAAGGGTATATGAATAAAAACTCCATTTTTAAGATCATGATAAAAATTGTCACAATGGTTTATTAAAAGTGCAAAACACCATAATATTGCGGTGTGTTCAACCACAAAAACAATTTACACACCAGGTTTGTTGAAAATCTTTTAAGAAAAAAGGAAACAAAAATTAAATTTTTTTAACGTATAGAAGCTGCTAAAGTTAGCAGTTGAAGAAATTGGAGATGGAGATGGATTCAAAACCGATTCAAGAGGAAAATGTATAGAAAATTAAAGAAAAGAAAAAAAAGCTTACAAACGCATCAATTACTCATAAATTTTGCATAAATTTTTAATGAATAGTCTTCCTACTCTAATAATTAGTTCCAAAGGAGGATCGCGCGTCCTTCAATAAAACACTATAGCCTTCCAAATTCCTTCAAATTCTTTCACTCCTACTCACACGGGTATTACCCAATCCATTCCTATTTTAAGGTACATACCATCACAAAAACCCAAATTTTCCAAACATCTTCCCTCTATCCTTGCTGAAAGCTTCTCTTCCTTCTATCTCGGTCAATCGCTTCTATGCGAGGAATTCTGGTAACATAAAATTGATGTTAATCAAGGTAAATCGTGACTAAGTTATATGCTTTATTATTTTCTTTTATGGTTTTTCATGATTTTGATTGTTTATCTAGACCGATCAATTACATAAACTGATCACTTCAGATTTAGGGTTTTCATGCAAACAATATCAGTGGCACAAAATTATATATATATATATATCCATCGAACTACATAGATTTATGAGATAGCCGCAAGTTGCTCGTATACAGATTAAGAGGAGGATTTTGAAGCAACAATTGGAGGTACGACTTGTATTGAATTTGTCTCCAAGACACTTGACAATAATCTTTGTAATAATGTACATACTAACTCACATTTTGTTTAAGTAAATTAGTAGTTTTTTAGCTTAAATTATATATACAGTTGCTTGAATGTCCCCAATTTCTATCTTCATTAAAAGTTGTGCGTACTCATACAAAGAGATAAATTAATTGCAGATGCTTCTTGACAATTGAAAGTATATGAAAAGAATTACACAACGCATGACCTGGAATTGAGAGCCGTGGTGTTTGCACTAAAAGTTTGGAGGCATTACCTTTATGGCAGCAAGTGTACAGTAAACACTAACCATAATGGTCTTCGGCATATTCTAGAACAAAAGATGCTTAACATGCGACAAAGGCGATGAATGGAATTTGCATTGAGAAACGTTTGAGAACTTTATTAATGTTAGGGATGAGATTTTAATACCGAGTACCGGTACCGTACCGGTTTCGTACCAGTAACGGTACTTTATTTTCTCATATTTTGGTATCGGTACTAACCGGTACCGGTAAAATACCGAAAATTCCCGAATTGGTACCGGTACCGAAATATGCATACTTTTTGTTTTGAATGTGATTATTTATCAATCTAATGTATTTAAAAAAAATATTTAACGTAATGCTTTAAACCTAATTATTGTTTTAGATATTAAATATAAAAAAATACCATAGAAATTCAAAATAAGATGCATTCGTATTCTTCTGTTTACAATTTATAGTTTTGTAAATTTAATTTTTCTTATGATGTGTTCATATAATGCATTTATATTCCTACATTTTTTGGATTTTTATTATAATTATCGCATAATATCATCAATACTTTGAAAGCTAATATTATTTATCTTTATCCTAACAAAAATGTTTAAAAACGGTACAAAATCGGTAAAATACCGAAAATACCGATACCGATACCGGTACCGTACCTATGATTTCGGTACTGGTATCGGTACTCACTTTTCTGAAATTTCGGTACCGGTACCGGTATGGTACCGATCTCATCCCTAATTAATGTATATACTTTGACTTAACCCAATGAGTCGTTTAGATCTATCTCTATAGATCTTTATTCCCATAATATAAGCGGCATCTCCGAGATCTTTTATTGCGTAACATTTACCTAACCAAGATTTTACATCTTTTAGCATAGGTATGTTGTTTCCAATGATTAGTATGTCATCCACATATAAGATCAGAAAAGTAACACAGCTCCCATTAGCCTTCTTGTAAACACAAGGTTCGTAATCGTTCTTGATAAAACCAAGCTTTTTGATTTTCTAATCAAAACGAATGTTCCAACTTCGAGATGCTTGTTTTAGTTCATAAATGGATCTATTCAACTTAGAAACCTTATTAGAATTATTTGCATCTACAAAACCTCCAGGTTGCATCATATACACATCTTCGGTAAAATGTCCATTTAGAAATGAGGTTATGACATCCATTTGTCATATTTCATAGTCATAATATGCAGCTATGGCTATTAAGATTCTAATTGACTTAAGCATGGATACTAGTGAAAATGTTTCTTCAAAATTAACACCTTAAGTTTGTGTGAAGCCTTTTGTTACTAGCCTAGATTTATATGTTTGTACATTTCCATCCATGTCAGTCTTCGTTTTGAAGATCCATTTACATCCTGCAGTCCGACACTCAGGAGGAAGTTCAACCAAATCCCATACATGGATTGCATTTTTGTGTTCATAGCATCCAGCCATTTTATGGATTCTAAATCTATAATGGCATCTTTATAAGAAGTAAGCTTGATCAATAACCAAACTGTCGACATTTTCATAAAGTCCAATATATCTATCAGGCTCATGTCGATCCCTAGTGCTTCTATGGATGCTTGGAGTTCTATCCATATCTTGAGTCTTTTCATATTCAAGTTCAACATCATTATGTTGTCCGGATGTTCTAGCTAGTGTATCGGTTATTCGAGATTCATGGATTTCCTCTAAATCCACATGATTTTCTCCAATCCCTCTTCCTAAAAGTTCATGTTCCAAAAATGTATCGCTCCTCTTAATGAAAACACAATTTTCAAGGGGATTGTAGAAATAATAACATGTTGTCTTAGGGTATCTAATGAAAACAACTTTATCGCTTCGGGGATCTATTTTATCTTGAGATTGTCTTGTAACATACGCGTTACATCCTCATACCTTAAGAGAAGACACTTTGGATTTATTCCCATTCCATATCTGATATGGTGTCTTTTCAACTTTCTTTGTTGGAGCTAAGTTAATTATTCGTGCAACGGTTGCAAGAGCAAAACTCCAAAATGAGTGTGGTAAGTTTGTACGACACATCAAGTTTGATTTCTCCTTTCAGATACACCGTTTAATTGTGGTGTTCCAGGTGGAGTGAGTTGTGAAACAATTCCACAATTTGTTAGATGTTCATCAAATTCTTGACTAAGATATTCACCTCCTCGATTCGATCGAAGTATCTTAATCGTTCTACCCAACTGCATCTGTACTTCGTTTTGGTATCGCATGAACATTTCAAATGTTTCATGTTTATGCTTAATGAGATAAACATAACCATATAAACTGAAATAATCAATAAATGTAACAAAGTACCTCTTTCCATTTCTAGCAGTGGTTCTGAATGGACCACACACATCTGAACGTATGATTTCAAGCAGATCATTGGCTTTTTGACTATTCCATTTAAAGGGTTGCTTAGCCAACTTTCCACTTAAACATGATTCGCATTCATCCAATTATTCTGAACCCGTTGAATCTAATAATCCTAAGGTTTGGAGTTTCTTGACGCGATTCTTGTTAATGTGTCCAAGCCGGCAATGCCATAAGTACGTATAATTGAAATCCAATTTCATATGTTTATTGCAGATATTGTATATTTCGTTATTTCTATGGACATCTATCTCATATATTCCATTATGTGGCTTTGAATCAAAATAAAACATGACATTCAAATATGCAGAAAAATAACCATTGTCATCAAAAGCTTACTTAAAATCATGTTCACGCAAAGCAGAAACTGAAACAATATTCCTCGTCAAACTAGGAATGAAATAAACATTGTTCAAAACAAGTTTTAAACCATTAGGAAGTAATAAATATATATATTCTCCTACTGCCTTGAGTGCAACCTTATGTTCATTTCCTACATGGAGTTCCAGGTCTCTTTTTTACAGCTTATTAAGCTTCCTTAGTCCCTGCAAATCATTGCATATGTGTGAACCACATCCGGTGTCAAACACACAAGATTTGCTAGAAAAAGAGAATATTTCCATGAAAAAAATACCTGAGGTTCTTGCAGTAGAACCCTTCTTCTGCTTTATCTCAGCCAGGTATTTGGGGCAGTTTCTCCTCCAATGCCCAGTTTCATCAGAATGAAAGCATTTGCATCCTTTGGACGTTTAGTCTTGCCAACCACCTTGCCTTTGCCTTTGCCCTTACCTTTCATGCTCTTCTTGCCTTTACCTTTGGATTTCTCAACTCGACCTTCCTTGATCATCAGCACTGAACCAGTTTTGTAAGAGCTTGGTATGTTCATCTCAGCAGTTTTTAGCATCATATGCAGCTCTGGGATGGTCTTGTTCCAAGCATTCATATTATAGTTCAAAGTGAACTGGTCATATGACTTAGGCAATGAATAGAGGATTATATCCCCAGCTAATTCATTTGTCAGTGAAGACTCAAGACTTGCTAGATGATCAATGAAACCCTTTATCTTTAGTACATGAGTACTAACCGAAGAACCTTCTCGCATGCGACAACCTAAGTGTAATCTTATCACTTCAAATTGTTCATGTCGATTGTTGCTAAAACATTTCCAGCAGATGCTGAATCATCTCATATGCCTTCATGTGTTCCAGACTCTTTTAGAGTTCTGGAGTCATAAAAGCAAGCATCAAGCAAGAAACCTTGACAGAATCATCTACATGCTTGTCATAGGCTTTACAGGCTGCACCCATAGCATTAACAGGTTCTTTTGGGATCAAGGTTGCAAAAGTCGCTAGGCGCTCATAGGTCGGAATAGCTCCTTGGAGCGAGTAATCAGAGAGTACTCGGCCCTAGGCGGGAGTACTCGGATAATACTCAGAAAATACTCGACCTCGGGACAACTCCTTGGAGCGAGTACTCAGTGAGTACTCAGCTTTGGAGGCCGACTTTTGCAACAGTGTTTGGGATTAGTGTCTCAAGGACATACAACTTGTTGTCAGCCCTGAGAACAATTCTCAAGTTACGGTACCAATCCATGAAGTTGGAGTTATTGAGCTTATCCTTCTCAAGAATAGACTTAAGAGTAAACGAGGAATTAGTAGAGTTTGCGTCACCAAACATCTACAAATTTCAACATTATCGAATTTAGTATTTTCATGCTTAACCTAATTATATTATGACCCATACACAAAACATTTTATTAGGAATGAGATCCTACTTCGTTATAATCAACGAATGGTTGTAGCACTCTCCATTGTTTTGACTGGGCAAGTAGGTAATGATTACAAATTGTGCCTCCCACACAACTCTCGGTTTTGGGGCTGGTTGACGGGTATAGTCAACCATTTTTACGTTTAACCCCAACTGCACCTACTTAACTCTTTAAGTGATATTCCTCCTCAATTCGTAACTGAAAAACTGGCCAAATTAACTTAGGAATCGCGATTGTTCCTTTTGCCAAAACCGTAGGCCTGGATGCAGGGTAAATCTCTAACACCAAGGGTTCGGATAAATTGACTAAAGTGTTACTTATCAAGGTTGGTGAAGAAATATCCATTTTAATAAATGGGGATTTCTTTTATCTTTATTTACCATTCGAGTCAAAAACATATTGGACGACTTGTAGCATGAAGCAAGTTGTGCAATTTCTTTTAGCAAAATCCAATTTTGACATGTGGTTTGTGTTTGCTTGAAACTCCTTTCAAACACTCGACTCAATTAATTTTATATACCTTATTTTAATCTAAGTCGGTAGTTTGCGAGAACCAATTTAAGCTAACGAGTTTAAAATATTATTTAAAAATAAACTCTTTTAATTTTCAATTGTTTTATCGTTTAAAAAAAAAAACTTTTTATTTAAATGCATTTTAATTAATTATAAACCTCCTTTTATACTTACTATTTTTTTTCAAAATTGTGACAAATATTTTGCTTCTGTTAGTTTTATATATCCTAAAATTCAGAACCACAAACAACAAAATATAACTATGAATCGAGCCATTATCTAATTTATTCAGTTTCATTCAAGCCATCAAACGCAAACCGAATTAGGTCTAGGGTTTACAAATCAACGTCTTGATTGTAATATCTTACTTGATCCAAGATCTCTATCTTCATGCTCCTTAAATAATTCCATTTTGGTCTTCAATCCCGTTTGCTCAATTA
>SZYD01001742.1:0-48071 GCA_009363875.1 Mikania micrantha | reverse complement strand
TCTTTGCCTCTGAAAGTTTCTTTAAGGTTTCCTGCTTTGGTGCTGAAGAGCCTGCAACTTAGCATAAAAGAAGCAGAAGCCCAAACTTAAAAACTTATTTTAACACAACGAGGATTTCTTACAAATTATGATGCTAAGATACTAGTTATAAAACACATGTCAAATGAAACATTAATATATGTAAGCCACAACATATATGCAAACGAAATTAGGGCACTAGAATTAAAATTTCAAATTAAAATAGACAAATCGATGTGTTGTACACGATAATTAATCGAAAAAATGGATAGGCAGTAACTAAAATGAAAGAATCAGCTTAAAAAGTTGATGAATGAGAATAAGATTTAATTATTTACTTCTTTACATAGCTAACAACTTTCTTAACATGACGTTTTGAAATTCAAAACCTTCATATTAAAAACGTACGGTTAAAAAACTCTAAACAAAAAAAAAAAAACAAGGGATGGATCGGCTTGGTTTTAAAAAGTTTGAGGCGCTCTGAGGCATTTAGACCTCAAATGCCAAGGCATGAGCCATGAGGCAAGAGCCTCACGTACGTGAGGCGTTGCTATGTATATAACAAAATATGTTTTATCTACAACTAAAAGATGCATTTGTCTTGTCTTTTTAACATATTGGGCTTTTTTTTATGATGCAAACCATAATGAATCTCTAATCCCATTGGTTGTTTATACATATCCCCCCTACATACCCACTGCTGAACAAATTTGACCCACAAGTTTATAAAGCACTGCCTCAAGACCCTGAAGCGTTAACCTGCTTGCGCCTCACGCCTCAGGCGCTATTTTTAAAACCAAGTGGATCGGAACCAGGGAACTTTCGCCAGGGCCACAACAGGTCAATCAAGAATCAAATTCCTTGAATTGTGATAGAACAATCTAAATCAAATGCGCATTTCAAAACAACTAATTCGTTTGAAACACTAATCAATGCACCAAATAACATCAGCCAAATTTACAAAAAAAAAAAAGAGAGAGGCGCCAAAACATATCATCTAAATTCAGGACACGGAGGCACCAAATCACAGAAGCTAAATTCACAATTGAGGAAAACAATTCATTGCAACAGAATTAACTTATTTCTAACCAATGACAATAAAGAAAACACAACAGAAAGTAAAAGGTGTTTAACAGCAAAATTCAGATTGCTACTTATATTTAGTTAAAAAAGTTTGAATTGTTATCAATTCAACCATGCACCATCTGAAATATCCAAATAATCCAAGACATGTTTTGAATCAAACAAAATTGCAGAATACCTGTTTGAAGTCATCGATATACTTTGAATCAGACCAAACAACCTAACGTGTATACTTTCAAATCTTAAATCAAACCTGTTATGGAGTTGCCGATTGAAGAGTCACTGATTTGAATTTGCCAAATTGCTCTCTGTCGAGTTAGACTTTTCACTTTTCCGGTGCACTCTCACCGATTTGGTGCTCTCAGTCGATTAACTTATGATTGGAGCTTGGACGGTGCACTCTCGCCGATTGGTGCTCCCTGCCGCTTAGGGATTTAGGGCTAGAACTTAGATGGTGCCCTCTCGCTGATTTGGTCTCTCCTGCGTAGGGCAAAATGGGCGAATTAGGTTTGGTTAGAATCGTTAACGGGTGGGAAAATATGCCGGTCAGGATAGTGTTCACATAACTTTTAAAGAAAATCAGTTTGATTGTAGATGAGTTGTTTTATTAATTTATTTCAAGTTAAAGATCACAACTAAAAAAGCAAAATAATTTATTTAAATAATTGTTAATCATATTATAATCAAATATATTATTAATTATTCTTATTTGATTGAATGCGTTACATTTACATAGTTTTACCCATTTCAGACTACAACACAATAATTCTTGCTCAAATATACCCATATATTTTTCTATGGGTCAAGATTTCATGTCTTGTATATGCCAACTCTAATGTGTTGTTTGTTTTCGTAAAAATGTCTGCGCAGCCTCCTTGTCTGCGCCGCGCGGACCACATGCAGACATTGACATTTGCAGACTATTTGTTTTTTTCGAATAGGTTTTCGTAAAAATGTCTGCGCAGCCTCCTTCGTGGTGCAGATGTGGCCCAGCCGCTTCTAGGCGCTTCCAAAGTCTGTAGAGACCACCCACCACCACCGTCTGCCACCACCACCGGCCACTTATAGGATCTTCTAAGGTCTGCAGAGACCACCCACCACCATCCCCCAACGTCGGCCACCACTGCCACCACCGTCCGCCACCACCACCACCGTCGTCCACCTCCACCATCACCACCGTCCATACACCAACACACCATTTTATTTTAACATTAAAAAGACGTTAAAAAAACAAACATTTTTCTTCTTGCAGACTGCAGACAAGTAGTCCACCTCTTCTTTTACAAATGTTTGCAGATGTGGTATGTAGATTGCAGACATTTTACCTCTTAAAAAACATACAATACCTAATCCAACTCCGCCAATTAAGGGTTTAGGTAATGATTCGAATGATTCTACATGTTATGAGACGATTCAGTAGTCGAATAAAGGTTTTGGGTTATGACCATGATTTGGGGTCATGGCTCATGGTGCATAATTTTGGTTACTTGTAACAACCGGTTTTTAATAATGAATGTATTGTGAATAATCGTTAATTGAACGATTGTGGTTGTTGTGATTTGAAAATATGTGACATTACGTCATCAATGGCAAGAGCACATTTGGTCATGCTTGAAATCCACGATGATTTAACAATTTTGGTTATTAGAGGTTGATAGTATGCAAGAAATGATGAATGTGGGCGAAAACCGTGCGCGAAACGGAGTTACGGATTGTCCGGAATCGCGAAAAGAAGTTAAAAATCAAAAATTGGATAAAAACCACGTGGGGCGGTACGCCCCAACTCAGTGCTCCAGTTGGGGCGATGCGCCTGGGTCTGTATGTCGGCAAAAATTTGTTAAATCGATCAGATGGCATCTGGAAAGCATATTTTTCTTCTTTTTCGACATGTTCTTGCTCCAAACGAAGAACCCAACAATTCTAAGCATCTAAACTCCATTTCAAAAGGTTTTAAACATCCGGATCGCACCCAGGAACATATCTACAACATCTGATCGTTGTTTTGCAACTGAATATCCATTCAATTGGGTAACGATTCGTTTTATCCTACTAGTTTAATATTTTATGAATCAAATCTAGTTTTGATTGTAATACTATGATTATGGATGTTGATTATTGCCTAGTTGATAACTAGGGGTTGTTAGAAACGAAGAACTTGATATTTTGACGGTGAAATCTTCGTTTTGAATCCGGGATAATGTCCGGTTGTTATGAAACCCATATCATGGTGTGATAACTAGTAGGATGGGTAGATTATGATTTTGAAATGAATTATGGATTATAATCCATGGGTTAAACGACGATTATGATGAATTGATGTTAAAAATTATTAACAAGTTATGATCTTAAATAAAAATTGAATAATAAAAGTAATTAAAGATCGTAACTAATATAATTGAATATCAATTATTTGATGAAATGCCTAAGTGAGGCATGAAACATGATTAATTGTGATAATTGACTAAAACTTACTAAACGTAGTAAGATAAAGTCATTTATGTGATAAATTGACTTTGAGCAAGTCTAATCAGTCAAGTGTGTTGAACTTGATTGTATGTGCTATACGTGTTGAAACTAGTTGTATATATGTATTTTGCAACTAGGTGGTGGTAGTGGAAGTCAAACCACTAGTCATATAGCAGGAAAGGAGCCTGCAGTTGCTAATCCTTTATCTGATTAAGGTAAGTAATCCCACAACTATGACATCACATAATAAATATTGAATTTTGTTGTTGAATGAATTATATGATAAATATGGCATTGGTAATAGGGGAATGTTGAACAATAAAAGTTCAACAACCTATGATAAATCCAATACCTTGGTGAATAATAGTGTGGGAATTCTAGATGGAAGTACCAGTGGGTGAACATCTTAAAACTTGAATTATATATGACTCCACAATGGTGGATAGCCAGAGGTGCTGGCAATTGTCTTAGATGGAAGTACCGGTGGGTGAACATCTTAAGACTTGAATTATATATGACTCCACAATGGTGGATAGCCAGAGGTGCTGGCAATTGCCTTAGATGGAAGTACCGGTGGGTGAACATCTTAAGACTTGAATTAATTATGACTCCACAATGGTGGATAGCTATAGGTGCTAGCAACTTGTCTTAGATGGAAGTACCGGTCGGTGAACATCTCAAGACTTGAACTAATTATGATATCACAAATGTGTAAATAGTCAGAGATGCTGACAAATAGCTATGGGGGAAGCACAGGAATGTGAACACCATAGTGTAATATTGATTAAACTATTGTAAACAATAGTTGTTGATCGATAATATGATACTATTAAATTGTGACAGTCAATTCGAATATAAATGACTCAATTTGAATGTTGATTGTCAAAAATGTATTTTTACATTTTATTGTTGTGAAACCATTGGGGTTTACTTACTTAGTTCTTATGAACTAATGGGAATTATTGTGTGATGTTTGTAGGTCAAAAATGACATACACGGCTGTAAGGATCGAGGTGGAGCAGGAATCGAACGAACAAACCTTGTTGCAAACGTGTGAAATTTTGGTTTAAACTTACTTATGTAAATAAGTATTGTAAAATGTGTGACACGTTTACTTTTGTGTTAAACTTTGTTTAATATCATTAAATAAAGAAGATCAAACAAGGTTTTAAAAATGAAAAATTTGCTGGGACCAACTCTGATATTATTTTAAATTGTTAAATAGTAACCGGGGTTACATTACTCCTTCTATCTAGCGCTCTCAAGCTGAGGTAACTCGAAGCTTTGAATGGCTCCTGCCTAGCTTCCTTCCCGTGATTAAAGTCTTCTGTTTGCAGTTTTGAATCTTGCTATGAGTGCCTTTACCCTTCTCTAAGAAGCCATAGGATTGTGCTATGAGGGAGGAACCCTTTCTTCTAATGCTTCCTCCTTACTCTTCTAGTATTGGTTTCATGCCGTATTTCACTCAACCAAACCAAACCAGCTCGTGAAATACTCGGGATCGGATCGTTTAAAAGCTCGAACGAGCCGAGCCTTAACGAGCCCGAGCTCGAGCCCAAAAATGTGGCTCGTTTAGTTTTCGAGCCCGAGCTCGAACTTTACATATCGAGCTCGAGCCGGCTCGCGAGCCTTAACGAGCTTTTTCTTTATATTACTTTTATTTAATATTTTAAGTATTTATTTATAAAATTAATTATTTTTATATATAAAATTATGATAAATATATTTAAATAAAATATTTTATGTCAAATTTGGAAAATATAATTATAAATCTAATTAAATTAGTAATTAAAGTAAATAAATCAAATAATTAAAATATAAACGAGCCGAGCCGAGCTCGAGCCTAAATTTTTTTTAACGAGCCGAGCTCGAGCCTCGTAAATAAAACCCTTAACGAGCCGAGCTCGAGCTCGAGCCCTATTTAGTCTAAACGAGTCGAGCTCGAGCCTTAACGAGCTCGGGATCGGCTCGGCTGGTTTACACCCTTAATTCAGATCATGATATAGTTCATACTTCAAGTTAATAGTCAAATCATGGATCGGGTCAGGTAATTGTTTGATTTATAAGCTATGTCATGTTTTTGGTCATGATTCAGGTAATTGTGCAAATAACAAGTCGAATCAGGGGTTAAGTTGTAGGTAAGGTTATAGATTGGGTCAAAGTATTCATAAAATATAAAAATTTAATTCAAAAATCATTCTATTAATTGAATACAAATCTTATAAAATAGGATTCAATTTCTATATGATTATTGTTGACGTATCCGAATCCGGGTCGGGTTTGAGTAGGGTTAACTCGTGCGTTGTTATCCCGAGCGTGGATCCTATATGCAACAATATAGAAAACCTACGTTAGAGGGCCCAAGGGGGTTATCCCCAAGGGCACTCCGACGCTCAAGTTAGTAATCGACACAAAAAAGTATAACATATGAGCATGTAAAGAAGCATATGAGGATGAAGAATGAGACCCATTAGAGCCTATTGAGAAAATATGTGTTTGATGCTTACCAAAGTTAATAATGAGAGAGTAGAGTAAGAAATATATATTCCTAGTAGGTGAAGGAATAGACAATTAAGGCATTGTTTGAGATTTCATTTAAAAATGACTTATTGACTTGTTAGCTTTTTCAAAAAGCCAATAAGTTAATAAGTTGTTTATCAAACTTAAAAGGACTTTTGAAAATAACTTTTTGTAAAAGGGTAATAAATTGTTTTTCAAAAGCTAAAAATTCTAGCTTTTTGAAATAACTTATGACTTATCAATATAAAATTACAAATATACCCTTTTTACCCAACTTTAAATTGTGCCAATAAAAAATGTCATTTTTTATCATTTTAAAAATTTATTTTAAAAAAGTTAATCCAAACACATTTTTAAAAACTTTATTTCAAAAAGTTATAAGTTAATAAGCACTTTTGATAAAAAGTTCTTTTGAAGCTAAATAAGCAATCTCAAACAGGGCCTAAACATGCAATGATCTCCAAGTCTTGATAGAGATGAACCAGGATAAGGAGATCATAAACTTATTATCTAGATAGAGAGTGTGTATGTTAAGTGTGGATTTTCCACTTGCAAATGGGGTGATTGAAATGTGTAGTATTCCCCTCTATTTATAGAGGGAAAATAGACTTTACCCCACCTGGCTCTATCCCTGCTAAGGTTAGCCAGGTCATGACTGGACAAGCCCTGCTATTGTTGGCCAGGCCAGCCTGGTTAGACATCCTACATCATCAATTATCAAACATTTTTTTAATAATATAAAATGGATTAGCCGATTAGAAATTTTGGGTTTGATTTGGGAACATGGATAGTTGGGACTTGGGCGGCAAGTATAAAGAATCTATATATGTTAAATTCCCTATTACTCATTTACCAAAGTCGGTGACTTAACTGGTTAGCTTGATGCTCCCATTCTCACGTATACGATTTCAAGTTGTCGGCCGCCTCACTCTCATCCTCTCTTGGGATGCATCGTCTATGTACGTGGGTATTTAGGGCTGTACCACGCGTTCGTCTGCACCTCCGTTTCCACTTCTTTTCGGCTGTTGCTTCTCTTTCCTATTTCTTTGTTTCGTAGGTATGTAAGCTCTTCTTCCATTGATGTCTTCATCTTCATTCACCTTTTTTGTTTATTTTACGTGTGTGGGGCTTCGTCTCTTCAAGGTTTTCTTCAATTTTGGCTAGGGTTTACGGTTTGGTCAAATAATGGTTTTAATATTGATTTCTTAATCATATGACTGTTCTAAAATTAGGTTTGATTTGATGATATATATGATCAATATGTGAAATTAGTATGGTCCTACGACTTCGTTGACATTTTGGTTCTGCTTCTGTAAATATGTGATGCTGATGATGTTGTATTCATATGATTATGTTATTTGGAGGCCCTGTATTCATATGATTATGTTATTTGGAGGCCCAAAAACTAAAGGCACAAAATTAATGGTGTCATTTAGAGAAGATGAAAGATACATTCAACCTAACACATGCATGTTAAGAGCAACTGGGAACTGTTGTAAGAAAACTATGACATTTAAAAAAGCACATAAATATACCTTCAATTGTTAAAAATAGCTTTCTGTCTATAGAAAGTTTAAAGAAATTATTGGATTATCAGTTACCATAACACCATTCAATGAATACAAGATACAAGAATTTGCATACCTAAATTATAACCATAGATATAAAGATAATGAGGGGGAAAATAGGTAATTTAGCATAAATTGCCAAGAAAAGTGTATATGACATTAGCACAAACTTACATAATATGCAGCCCAATGACAGACCTAAGGCTTCAATTTAGAGTCCAGATTCCTAAGCAATTCATAAAGCAGCCTCTGAATGAACAATAAACCTTCAGCTTCAATTACAACTTACTATAAGATAAAAAGGAATAATTATGTGGCTGATTATTAAAACCTTTAATATAATTTCAGGAGGGATGCAATTAACAAGTAACTCGTACAAATTTCCCCGAACTTGGAACAACCTATATAAATCATGAAATTAGGTTAACAGTAAAGGCATATAAATAATATGACAACATATATGTACTGTAGAAAGTTTATAAAGAAAATGATAATTGAGAAACAAACTTTTAGGGCTCTGTTCTCTCATCATGTTAAATGCTCCAACAAATCAAATTGGCATGCGTTTGGATTTTTTCCTTTGCATCGATCGCACACAGCCACGTGAGAGGTCCATCGATCGCAGGTAGGCAGCCACGTGAGAGGTTGGCAATCAAAGCCTCTTAAGTAAACTGTAAACACGCATTTTAACTGATAATTACTATATTATTATTCGACATAAAGATGACGTTCCTCAACGTATAAATAAGCTTCATCCAGTATCCTTTGTTATTCATACATGGTGAGAGTAGCTGGTCTCGTGAGTTACAATTAAGTGGTTTGAAGTCTTATTAGATTGTATTGATAGTTTTTTGGTCGTTTGTTTGTACTGCATATGTACATTTATTTGCCTTCAGAATACACAAGACTTTTTGCATCCTAATAAGAGTCAATACAACATAAAATGTATTTGTTCTGGTTGGATAACACCAACATTTTATAAAACTTTCTTGCTATTTTGGTAGTGTTGGATGAATGATTAGTAGATGATTACTTTAGTAACTATTAGAAATACCTCTTGAGTCAAATAGGAATAGGAGGCATCTGATGGATTCTCTTCAAAGAATAAACAGACCATAACTACAGTTATAATATTAAAGGTTATTTCCTAGAGGATTACAATTTTGCAGAAGAAGTTGAAACTACTTATACCAGTTACGTTTGTCGTTCTTTGATATATGTGGTTTGAGACTAATTTGACTGATGAATAGCCTTTTTGCATGTATAATTAACTAATGATCATTAGCCCGCGCAATGCGCGGACACCTTTACTAGTTACTTTAAAATTTTAATAAATATTAACAATTTATATATATATATATATTAATTTTTTTATTATTTTTGTTTCTTAATATAATGTTATCCGAAAATTAAGCATTTGATAGCCAGATGAATTGGCAAACTATGTTTAAGACTATAGCCGCTTCCTCCATTTGCCCAGGGTTCAATTCCTTTCACTATAACAGCCTTTATTTTATTTTAGTTAAATAATACTATTTAAATGTAATACTACTATTTAAATAATACCAATAATTAAATACTAACGAGGGGGATTGACTCGCGCTCCACAGCGGGACGTATGTTGATTTTTCGATAAATGTTTGTATATAAAAGTTTAATATATAAAGATAGGACCTTGATGTATATCCGGGATATCCTTTATTCCATAATTCTTGAGTTATTTACAACTATACTTTCAGTGACATCTTGTTGCTTTTTTTACAATTATAAAAACTAAGGATGGGATATTTTGGTATTTTGTTGAAATCAAACTTGTAAAGCGTTTGTTTTACTTATTTGACTTGTTATAAGTCAAAAATCAACCTCATGTTATTTCTATATTGCAATTTCATTTTGTAGATAGATACATTAGCATACCATATGTCAGTACATAAGGACGTTTTTTAAATAATAAATTAAAGAATAAATATTTTATAGATAGATTACGTAAATCTTCGAAGCAATGAATTATATCACACTCAATGATGTGTTTTATTGAATCAGGAGATCTAATGAAGAAAGTGAGGTCATAAAGTAACGTTGCTCATTAATTTCTTAAGACACGTTTAATAATATTCTCACACACTAATGTAATATTGTTAGGATTGAATTCACTTCTTTACATAATTTGAATATTTGATTCATTCAATAGACTTAACAGATCATAAATACTCCTTTATAGGTCGATATACCAAAAGTTGTCATAATTCATTATAATATGATAAGAAAAATACTAAAGGATCAAAGGATGGTACAATGTGATTAAAAGAATACAACACATCTTGACAAACACAAAGAGCAATAGACAGCATGAAATGATCATAGGGTCAATAACATGCTTTGATGGAACAAAGAGTAAAACACACCAAGATATGATCAATGAATTAGTAAGCCATTTTAAAAGACCAAACCATATGCTATAATAATTTTGAATAATCAACCTTGGCTATATCGCCCAGTTCCTGGTGGCTAGCACATGAAGACTTTCTGCAATTTAAAAAAAATTATTAAGCAAGTCAACTTAGTATAACAAAAATAAGAACGACTTAACGTTGACAGCTGATTCAAACTGAAAATCAACTTCAACAGTTCCACCTCTCATCCTCTCCTCATAATCCTTAAAACAAACTTCCAAAAACAAATAAACATTGAAGGCAATTTATAAAGGATATAACATAAGCAACTTGATTAGTACAGACAAAGTATAACTTTCTCTTTTAGTAAAGCATATTTCCAAGATAAGTTTGTGTTTGAGGCCGTTGTTTGGCCAAAAGCAATGAAAGCCAGTCTAGCATTTCAGTGAAACAAAAAGCCATAGAGAAACTTACAGTCTTCTACTATACATTATGTCATAATAAATTGATTCTTGCATGAGTTGGTCACAAATATATATATCACCGTCAGCAATAACATAAAAATCAGAATCAAAATAATGCATAGGCATCTTTGAAGAAAGCCAGCCTGTAACAAACTGAAAAATATAATAAATTTCAGATCGTGAGTTTAATTACCTTTAATACCACTGTCATTAAGACTAATGTTTTGTACAGTAGATTACTATACTTCTCTTCAATATCCAAAAGCAAGAAATCATCATATTCCTCCATTTCTGTCATGAGTAGGTCCCCTCGTCCGCTATCCCCTGTGTCTAAGTCGAGTTAGCTGCCCCTGCGTTTTACTTTTACCAATAATGAACCTCAAGGCCAGCCCTATGGACTCTTCTAATATGCAAAAAAATTTTGATCAAAATAATAATTTGAATTTGACAGAAAAAGTAGATCATACACTTCGTGTCTATTAATGTAATACAACTAATAAAAAAAATAATCCAATCATTTAACTTCTTCCAATCTATAATCATTCATGAGAAAAATCTTTGGTAGCTCTAGCCTAAAAGTGTGATATTGCAAGTGTGATGTGTTAAAGAATGTAATGTTAAGTGCCTTAAATGAGTTCAGTATTACCTAAAAAATAGTAATGAGATGTTTCTAATATCAAAGTGGATTTATTTACACCTTGATATACAAAATGAGTCTACACAATATAGATCTTCAACTTAAGTGGTCGTGTTGAAACCAATGAACTACTTACCCTCCTTGAAACCACCTCCAATAAGAAATTTTAGCAAACTCAAATCCAAGATCAATGATTGGAATTCTTTCTCACACTTTTTATGGTTTTATGACTTTTTAGCCAAACCTTAATCTATATATGTGTGTGTGTCTATATATATATATATATATATTTTTTTTTTTTAAGTGGTTACTAACTGTCCAAAATGCCCTCTTATATTAAAAAAATGGAAGATGACACATATCAAGATCCCATGAAGTTCACTTTAGATTAACCATTAAATGATAGTTAATGAGTTAGTTCATTTTTCAAGTGTTTGAATACTTTGAACTGGAGATAAAGCCACATATGTAGTCACCAAAACTCATATTAGCTATTCCACCAATCTTGAGGCTCTTCTACCCATAAATCACTATCTTGATCTAACATTAGTTAATGTTCAATCGTCATGACATCCAAATGGTCATTATAATTAGAAATCTATAGTGATCGGTAAAATTACTTACCAAATCTCCTAGGGATCATAAAAGATCAACATATACAACTCTTGGTTTCCTTCTTTAATACCTACAAAATGTAATCAAAATTTCGAGTTTCTCATCAATTCATTCTAATTTACATGAATTACTATGATGTTAATTAAACATCAAATGGATAAGCTAATCTATTTTCTTAAGAAAACCTGCTTACAACACATGTTAAAAAACGGCCGCCTAAAATCAATTATAATACCAAAATAAAATTATTAGATGGCTGAAACAACCCTCTAACGGAAGTGGTCAAATTTGGGATATCTACGTTTTTTTTTGTTTCGATTTGGTTGATGTGCCTCTGACCTATTAACGAATTCCCTACAAATCAAACAAATTATTTATCAATCTCACAAATAACCAAGTATTTTCAACAATTGAAACATTGTAATATTACCATATACGTTAGGGTTTTTGAAACCCACACACCAGAGGCGGCCAATGTAACCAATCAAAGATGACGGAGCAAGAGAATACATAAATGAGTGCACATAAAGCTACGGGATCTCCCGCAACGTCGTCGGAAATCCACACCATCATCAGTCAACACGCATCATAGATGGATAAACAATCAGACACGACATAGCAAGAGAGGCAACGATTGGTCTCCCCCGCAACGTAGCTGCACACTAATCGGCCGCCTCGGAGCCATGATCTCTTACAACGTCGCTGGACTACCACACCATCATCAGTATACACGCATCACATACGGATACAGAGAACTAAATACCTACGACGGTGATCATAGAATAATCTGATCCGAAACTGGTAAACGTCGTTTAAGCAACAAATTGTACGATTGGAACCTGGAGATCAAATACACGCAGCAAGAAAAGCAGGAAAGAAAACCCAGAAATGAAAAGCTGAAAGAAGCAAGAAGCTATAATAGGAGGTTAAAGGTAAAGTGGTTGTACCAAAAGCATATAATATATGTACGAAATGAACGGTAATTCCCTCTCACACCAGAATTTTGGTTTTGAATTTTTATCTAGTAAGTTGAACCCCGCTCGTTGCGGCGGGTTTTAAGCGTGATTAAGTAACTAAAGATAATATATGTTGTGACGTTATAAAATCATGTCTTTTTAAAAATAGTGTTAAGAAAGGCAAACGTGGCTTGATTTTGAATTAGATGTTTGAAAATAGACACGAAAAAAAACCGTGTAGTAGTGGTACACAAAGCAAATTCAGTAAGATGCCAAGTTAATAGTTGATTTGAATTTCTGTGAAGCAAGCCGTACCACCATAAGTGGATCCTGAGCATGAGTCATTATGTGAACAATTATAAAAAAATATGCCAAATGTAAAAGGAATATAAAATAAAAGATAATAACTTTAAAACTGTAATTTGGCATCTGCTTTGAAGCAAATTTATATGGCGCATATCCAATGAATATTCTCTGTTTAGAGAATTATATTTTGAGGATTCAACGGTCCTACGTCAAGTTCAGGTCAATGGAGGAGCATATTAAAGAAGACAGTTATTTTCAAAGTAAGTTATGATGTATTAATAGCATTATTTAATTTAATTTCATATTGCCTTTTTTATCTCCCTTCTTAAAACTTTCCGAATCTCCTGGCATTTTTTGATCTAGAGTTCCTAATTTTTCTTCTCCATGTAGGAGTTCCTATAATGCAAGAAAGGAATTAAAAAAAAATTCAGTGAAGTCTGTAACACCCCGACCGATGGCGGAAACGTCGGGATGCCACGAGGGATGTGTAGATTGTTCAAAAGCTCGTGGGCATCTAAATTAAATCATCACATAACATTCCATTCATCAAATTAATTACACAAAAATCATGTCTATCATGAATTAAATACTACAATTACACAAAGAATTAGCTAAACTAACTAAACTCTAATCGCCATAATTTTTGTTAGTTTTAGCTAAGTCCAAGATCCTATGTGATGATGTCCAAAAATGAGAATTTATCTTCTGCAACCTACTTAGCTTCATCACCTGAAACATGTAAGAAAATCAAGTGTCAACTACGAAGTAGTTGGTGAGTAATCATAAGTTTTTATACTTAAAAGTATTTTATAAAATGAGTATACAAGATTTTGTTGGAAAGGGTTTTATAAAAATGTTTTGATGAAAACGAGTATAAAAGCTTATGGTCTTCCTGAGAAAATCCACAAGAGTACCTGTATGAGATAATCCAACCCATCTACCAACACACAATCAAACACATACACAAACACATAATCACATATCCAATCAGTCAAAGTTAATCATAGATAATCATAGTCAATAATAGATAATCAACCACATAACCATTCAACCAATCTCAACATCAATATTCTCAAATATATATGTGACTATACATGGTCATTATGTAATTAACATAAGTTAAAAACATGATCCATGGAGTGGAAGCTATCCACGTGGCAATACATGAAACCAATGCAATTAACCAATGTCAAAAGCAATGTTTCACGGAGTTGTGATAATCCAAGTGGCAATACATGTAATCTTTGTTATTGACCGAAGTCAATGACAATATTTACACGGATATATGCATATAAGTGATAATCCATAAGTAATGATAATTCTAAAATGTGAATATCATAGTGATAAACAGGTATTATCCTTGTGTTATCAAAATAATATTTGAATTTGGTATACATGCTTCACCTCCGAGTTTTAAAACAAAACAGTTTAAAAGAAAGGGAGGTTATGAGAACTCACCTGAATCCTTGAATCCGGTGTTCTTGTAAAATGCGCGCTCGCGTAAAAGAAATCAAAATCAACCACAACTTAATCAACCTGTAATTATCGTGTGTCGGGTATTCATAAGTATACGTGTTCTATTTTAATTATTCTCACATGATCACTTTTAAATCATTAGGTGTTTTCCCCCCACTTAGTTTGATTAGTATAAATTGAAACGGATCACCCAATTCTCTTATAAATGTCCATCATTAAAAATAGTTTAGACTTGCTAGTTGTTAACTACTTAATAATGATACAATTTGTTGTGATATCTTAGATATATACCCACATACATGATCAATTATACTAGCCACCAACGTTTGGTTTAGTAACCCCTTTAATTCCAATGTAGTAAAACCTATACATTATGTTAATTTCATTACAAGTTCAATATATATATACTTCTTAGTTTCTTTAAAACTTAAGTTATAAAAAGAAAAGGTGGTGGCCTAGATCTTTCATGCATGCATGGATATATCCATATGTACATCTATCCTTATATATATATAAATACACATGCTTATACACCTTTGTCTTGTCCCTAACCCCTTGGTTAACAAAGAATTCATTTTAGGAAACTTAGAACCAGCGAACCTTTAACCATACGTTCGGCCCAGCTTGTTGCAGGGCTAGGTTCGCCGAGTGCCTAGGTTCGTCCCCAATTGAGTAGGGTTCGCTGCTTCCAAATCATAAGGTTCGGCTGGGTAATAGTTCGGCCACCCTAGTGGGTTCGGCTAACTGGTGGGTAGGGTTCGTTGCCCAGCTAAATGGTTCGGCTAACCCATAAGGTTCGCCCCAAGCCCAAGGTTCGGCCCTAAAGGATCCAAGGCTCAGCTGACTGTTAAGGTTCGTAGGTAGTTCGTGGGCACCAGGGTTCGGCCAGAAAGAAAAGAAAGGTTCGTGGCTGATAAAGGGTTCGGCTAGTCCATTCTAGGGTTCGGCCAACCTTTACAGGTTCGGCCGACCTGTTAGTCGCGAACCAGCAGCAGCCCATCGTTCCCATGATCATTCCCAGTTGATGGCAGGTCCGTCTATGGTTTCCCATGGCTCAACAACAACTCGGTTTAGGGTTTTTAAAGTAATTTAGCCGGTTATAACATCATTAGGCCGTGGGGTTTATGATTTACCACAAAAACCGAAAATAAACATCAGATTTACCTCGAACCGTCGGTCAAATGTAGGATCTTTTCGTATCTCCTTGTTCCCCTCGATCACACGAACGCGTAGGCGCGAAGATCTCGTGAATCCGTCGAGTAATGAGTGAGCAAAGCTAGAGAGAAGGTAGAGAAGAAGTGTGTGTGTGTGTTTTTAGAGAGAGGAATGTGGTGGTGAAAATGAAGGAAGAAGAAAGGTTTCCCTCTCTTTTATCGGGTATGAACACCTCGTGGTCGGTCTCGTTTTTATCGCGATTAATAATTAATAAATGCTCGGTTTTTATCCTAATCGTATTTACAACACAAAACCTTTAAATTAATTAGGTTTTGTTTTAATAAACATAATTTTGATTAAATGTTATTCCTTAAAATGACTTCGCTTTTAAATAAGAGTTTTAATTACTTCCTTTCGTAAAAGAGATTTAAAGCATAAATCATTTAAATACAATAACTCCGTTTAATCTCATTAAATTAATTATTTAAATAAATTAATTTGTGCGTTTTCGTTTAAGGTCGTGATTCCTAATAAATATTTTTAGTTCCCCTTTTATTAATTTAATATCGTAATTTATTATTTAATTATTTCGTCGAAACGCGTTACTTACGTACGTATTCGCAAAGATCGTCACCTTTGCAAAACCAACGCTCGTAACGTATTTCGATTCGATTTAATATTTATGGAATATCGTTTCAGAACATTATTCCTAATAATTATATTCGTGTGAATCGTCACCCACGCGAATACATTTATCAAGTTAATATCTCTGAATTAATATTCGCGTTTAAATAATGTTCGTAACCTCACCATCGCGTAATTGTTTTTCAATTATCCTTTCATTATTTAATTAACTTTAATATTATAATTCCCAATCCAAAACCCGCTAAACCCAAGTCACTGACACATCCATGATAGACCGAAATATGCATATGTATAGGGCGTATGCAGAGGTAGATCGCAACCTCCCCTACACCGTCCCACCGCTATTTCGATAAACCATGACCATGTGTCCTTGACTACGTTTAGCAACCAGACCATAACCAACTCCCAGTTCCTTTCCATTCAAATCCAATACCATAATCATCAACAATATAACTGCGATAAACTCTCTGGTTCTGTTTAGTTGAGTTACAACTAAACTTTCCAGAGTTTACGCGTATAATATGTTCTAAACATGTATACCAGTAACAGCAATAATCATCAAATAATGTATCAATATTAATAATTACAAAATCTCAGGTCATAACAGTACAATCGTACGGATGTACGGACGACCGGAAGTACAGTGATGTTACAAAGTCCAATAAAAATTAATGGAAAATTTTTAGATCATACAATGTGTAGAATTCAACACAGGATATGAAATGAGATATGATGTTTTATGTTATCATTACAGAATGACATAAAAGATTATCCAACAATCATAATTCAAGTTTATCAAACACTCAATCTGTAACATCACTGTATTTCTGGTCGTCCGTACATCCGTATGATTGTACTGTTACGACCTGAGATTTGTAATTATTAATGATGATGGATTATTTGATGATTATCTCTGTCATTGGTATACATATTTAGAATATATTATTATACGCGTAAACCATGTGAAGTTTAGTTGTAATTCAACTAAACAGGAGCAGAGAGTTTATCGCAGATGAAAACACAGATAATGGTTTACTGGTTTGAAATGGAAAGGAAACTGAAGTTTGTTATTGGTTGGTTGCTAAACGTAGTCAAGGACACATGGTCATGTTTTATCGAAATAGCGGTGGGACGGTGGTTGGGGCAGTTGCAACTGACCCCTACATATGCCCTATACATATGCATATTTCGGTCTATCACGGATGTGTCAGTGACTTGGTTTAATGGGTTTTGGTTTGGGATTGATAATATTTAAGATAATAAAATAATAAAAGTTTAATTGGAAATGGATACGCGGTGGTGAGGTTACGAACATAATTTAAACGCGAATATTAATTCAGAGATATTAACTTGATAATGTATTCGTGTGAGTGACGATTCACACGAATATAATTATTAAGAGTAATATTCTGAAACGATATTCCATAAATTGTAAATCAAATCGAAATACGATACAAGCGTCGGATTCGCAAAGGTGACGATCTTTACGAATACGTACGTAAGTAGAGTGTTTCGACGAGATAATTAAATAATATCTAACGATATTAAAAATAAGAAAAATGGATTTAATAATGTTTATTAGGAATCACGACCTAAAATAAATCCGAACAAATAGTCTTAATTAAACAAATTAATTAACGAAATAAAGATAAATCGCTTTTACGAAATAATCTAATTAAAAGTGTTTTATTTCTTTGAAACGTAATTATTTAAACAAGTTTTAATTTAAATAAGCTTTACGCTAAAAACCGAACATTTAAATAAGTTTATCACGATAAAAACGAGATCGAACACACGGGGACTACGCGGGTTACTAAAAAAGAAGAATGTCATCTTCTTCATTTTTACACTCACTCTTTCTCTCTCTAGTTCACCAAAAACGCACACACACACTCTCTCTAACTTCTCACTACGATTTCTCTCTCGTTTCTTGACGGAATTACGAGATCTTGGCGCCTACGCAACCGCGTGATCGAGAGGAACAAGAAAGTTCAAGGAACTCTACGTTTGGTCGACTATCGCAGGTAGATCTTGAGTTTTATTTTCGGTTTTCACTCTAAACAAGAATCTAGTTATACTATTTGGTGTTACACAAGTAGTGCCTCTCGAAAACCCTAAAACGCATACAGGTGGGAGTATGGAAGCCATGAACGGCATTGAATCCGGGGGAAATAGAGATTTTGGAAGGAGAATGTTACAGGTTCGCAACTCAGCACCTTAGCTGAACCTTCATTGGGCGTGATGAAGTGCAGGTGGCCGAACCTAGTCCCCGACGAACCTTTCAGCTGCCATTCACGAACCCTAACTGCTACCTGTGTCAGTTTAAACGAACCTAGGAACTAGGCATGGCCGAACCTCGTGCAGGCGAACCCTACTAGGCTAGCCGAACCTTAAGGAGGAGACAGCTTGTGCGGCAAACGTGCATGCGGCCCAACTAAACCCTTTGGCCGAACCTGCATGTTCCATAACCCATGTTACGAGCGAACCTTCTTTTTGACTGGCTGAATCTTTATTTGAGCCGAACCCATTCAATGGAGGCGAACCTTAGGGATAGCAAACCCTCCTTTTATGGCTTAAGCGAACCTGTATAACGCCAACAAGCTAAGATGGAATGAACCTTTGTCTTAGTCATGACCGAACCCTAGTGTGGGCCGAACCTAATGGTTCCTAGGTCATAGGTTCGCTGCCTCCATGTGATACAAAACCTAAGTTCAGCTAAATAAGAGATTAAGGGTAAATGGGAGACGTGATTATATATATACATATATATAACTAGGCATGCATGAGAAACTATAACAACCACCACCATATCTCTCTCTAAACTAAGTTTTTCTAACAATGATGAAATTAAACTCAATGAGTAGAATATAACAAACTAGGTGGACAATCTAAATACAATTTTCCAAAAACTTAAGTGAATTAACATAGCTTGAATGATGGTGGTTGTTTAACTCAAATTATGCATGAAATGATAGGATATGTAAGAATGGGAATGCTACCTTACGTATGCATACATATGAATGGGTACATGAAATCTCAAGACTTGTCCATTAATATGGGATGATAAAAAGAATCAACGAGTCTCACTTATAAACTAATAATGAATAATTATGAAATGTTGGTTCAAACATTTTAACTTAGGATAAATAAACTAAGTTAAGACAATACTTGGTGACTAAAAGTTAATAGTTATGGATAATTGACTTAAATAAAACACATATACTTATGAATGCGAAACACACGGTAATTACAGGTTGTTGAGTTGTTTCTGATTTCATATACGTGAGCGCGCATTGTTCAAACCTACAGAATATAAGGACTCAGGTGAGTTCTCATAACCTCCATTTCTTTTAAACTGTTTTGTTTTAAACTCGGAGGTGAAACATGTATACCAAATTACATATTGACTTGATAATACAGGGATGACACTTGCTTGCTTGCATGAGATCCATAGTTATGGATCGTCATATTCCATGAGTTGTTACTAATGACTTTGGTCATCTGTAATGATTGCATGTATTGTCACTATTCCATGAGTTGAAGCTAATGACGTTGTGCCATTCGCGACGACTGCATCTATTGTCACGTGGATGTTTCCACAACTCCGTGTATTCATTGTGGTTGACTTCGGTCTTCCTCAACGTTTGCATGTATTGTCACGTGGATGTTTCCACAACTCCGTGTGTCGTTGTCATTTACCTCGGTCATATACAATGATACATGTATGGTCACTTATATTAACGGGGAATATTGATAGATTGTGATTGGTTGATTTGAACATATGATTGATTATCTATGATTTACTAATATATGTGATTATGTGTTTGAATTATGTGTTGGGATTGTGTATTTGAATATTGTGTTGGATTATCTCACAGATGCTCATGCGGATGTTATCAAGAAAATATAAACTCTTCAAAACTCTTTGTAAAATATTCTAAATATAAAACTTATGATTACTCACCAACTACTTTGTAGTTGACGCTTGATTTTTACATGTTTCAGGTAATGAAGCTAAGTAGGTTGAGGAAGATGAACTCACACTTTTGGACATCATCATATAGGATCTTGGACTTAGCTAAATAACTGAAATTCTGGCGATTAGAATTTAGTTAGATAGCTAAATCTCTTTTGTAATTGATGTAACTATTTCATGATGAACATGATTTTTGTGTAATTAATTTGGTTGCTTGAATGATATATGATGATTTGATTTAGATGCCCACGAGCTTTTAAACAATCTACACATCCCTCGTGGCATCCCGACGTTTCCGCCATTGGTCGGGGTGTTACACAATCTCTTTAAAGTGATTCAAAAGAATACAATGTTTCAATATGATCCATTCAAACACTTACAATCATTGTCCATTTGGGACCACTTGTTTTAGGCAACCTTTAGTTTGTCTTGCAAAATGTGAAAATTGAATTGGGTTGAGCATTCAGGTGTAGGTCACGATGATTACGGGTTAGGATGAATTTTAAACAAAATCAATTTGGGTCTAAATGAGTCGTTTTTAAAAAATACAGATTTAGTTCAAGTTAAAATAAGTTGTAACTAAACAAATAGTTTATTTAAATATATTTTAATGATTTTCTCATAAAATGTATTATTAATTATTGTTACCAGTTTGAACAATTATATTCACATAATTTTTAAGCTTAACGTCTTGATCTGTACTGTGTTAAGATGTTTCTTATCTCAACCAATTTCTTGTCATAATTCTACCAATTCTAACCCAAAATACAATAATTATTTACCCAAATCTGTCAATTTATTTTGCTATATGTTAAAACTACCATGTCTACTTTAAGTCATCCGAACTCATACTTATTAAGCACTCATTTATGCAGTTTATCAAACACAACCTAAATCAAGTGTATTGTTCAAAGCAACCCAAGCACGTAACCTCCTACACTAGTCAAGTAACAAAAGTCAATGCTAAATATCATGATTATAGAAAATACTCTATTCAATTGCCTATGTTTTGTGTTCACGATTATGTTCTGCATCCTAATATTATTAGGTAGTTGACCTGATTATCATTGTTTTGCAACATACAATTGCCTAAAAGAATATCCAATTTTGAATTTTCTTAAAAAGAGCAAACTGTTATGTAGTTTTAGGATTTAGGTTTGCAAGCATTTCATCAAACACCATGAGGACATAAATTTACACAAATAAATTTCACTAACGCATGATTCACTTCAATCCAATAATCATACTATTATTATGATTAAGCAAAATAAAGGTAAAAGATTGAGCAAAGTGAAGGTCAGAGATTGCTGCAAACAAAATTTTTGAGTGACCTGTGATGAAGGAAATGAAGGCGATCCAGATTCCCAGCACAATTTTTTTACTAACCTGTGATGAACAAATTTCTTATACTAACCTGTCATGAACAAAATTTTTTTACAATCCTTTGATGAACAATTTTTTTTTACTAACCTGTGATGAAGGAAATCGGTCCTTTATTTTGTTTTAAATCTGGGTTCGGTCCACGTCGGTCATTCTCGGTTCGGTCTGAGTAATACTACCAGCTCAGTCCTAGCCGATTAATGCTTTATAGCGTAAGAAGATGCTAGTTTCACCATCTTCATGACACTCTAAATCAAGAAACCTAATATGCTTCAGTGAAAATTTGTAATGATAACGATTAGTTCGTCTTCGTAGTTGTGGCCATCTTCATCTTCTTTTTAGTCTTCATCATGAGCTGATTTAGTATTGGATGAATCGGTGGTTTATGTAGCAGTAGGATTGCAATTGAACCAGAGTAAAGTACACGTTGTGAGAAAGAGAGAGGGCAGATGGGGCTTGTACCGTACGCAACGAATAAGGTACCAAATGATCAGTAATATGTGAGGGGAGAAAAAGTTGGTTTTTAATATATATATAATAAAGCAAAAAGTAAATATTATTAACAATTAAATAATACTACCGTTCCTTACGACTAATGCTAGATTTATTGTTTAGGACAAATTAACAGTCGTTACGGACAGTTTTTTTGCATAACTTTAGATATTCCATTATTATGTAAAAGTTGCCATCAAATACCCCTGTCATATTTATGACTGCTACACTATAAGTAGGTTTTTTACATCGGATTAACAACCATTATGTCGTGTTTTTATCTGTGTTTTGTTATAAATGATAATGTTTGCGTTGTGATGCTTACAATCGTGACTACATTTCCGTCGTAACGCGTGGTGAAACCCACTAGCTATAAACATATCCCTTAATATGTTATTAATTGTTTTGCAGTGTAAACGTGATTTTTATCGTGTTTTAATGTGTCAGCATATTTATAATACGAAACATGTTAAAGTTAAAATATGAAACGTATTATCTTGTATTTTTGTATCCGCAATTCAATATAGACGGATACATATCCTATAAATATGTCTCTCTTCCACTGATTTCCCCCTTCAATTTTGAGTACTTGAATGATTGCTTTTTTCTTCATATTGAATATTTAATCGTGATAAATTAATAGTGATAAAAAAATGAAATTTCTATATCGATAGATTAATCGTTTTGCTCTATAATATTCTCTATCGGTAAATTGTGGTGTATTGCTTATGTAAGTATGTTGTTTTTAGTAGGGTGTAAATGAATCAAGCGGCCTTGTGAAATACTCGGAATCGGAGAGCTCGTGCCGACTCGCGAGCCTATACGAACTTTTTATTTTTATAATTTTTATTTATTATATTAAGTGTATATTTATAAAATTAATTATTTTTATAAATATATTTAAATCTTATATTTTATGTTAAATCTGAAAAGTAAAACTATAAATATATATTAATTAGTAATTAAAGTAAATAAGTTAAATAATTAAAATATAAACGAGCCGAGTCGAACCTAAAAATTTTCTAACGAATCGAGCTCAATCTCGATCCCTATTTTGTCTAAACGAGCCGTGGTCGGTCTTAACAAGCTCGGGATTAGCTCGGTTCAGCTTGTTTACACCTACTAGTTTTTTACTTTTGAGTACCTAAAAATCCAAAATACTAAAGGGCTGTTTGGTAGCATCTGAATGGATCTGAATAGGTCTGAATCTGAACCATTCAGATGCAGACTGTTTGTTTGAGAGGTCTGAACGAAAAAAAACATCTGAACCAGGGTCTGAATGGTTCAGATGTGAAGGCAAGTCTGAATGGAGTAAATGGAGGAAAAAAAGAGAAGTGTTCAATTATACCCTCATCCCTAAAATCTTTCCCGTCGCCTCCCTCACCCCCAAAATCTCTGGCCGTCGCCTCCTTTCCACCACCGGTCATCGCCTCCTTTCCACCGCCGGTCGTCACATCTGTCGTCTACCACCACCAGCGCAACGCACAGGCCCGTCTTCAGCCCTTTTCCCACATATCGCGTTCGCCGCCCGCTCAGCTGCTCCTCTCGCCGCCGCACACCACGTATTGCCGCCGCACAACACGTATTGCCGCCTGCGATCTCGTGTATGCACGATCCCCATTTTTTGCGATTGGTTTTATGAGACAATCGCATAATTAATTACATAATTATTTGCTTAACCAATTCCATAATTAACAAAGGAATTTCGCATAGCTGTGCGAGAATTAATTGGCATAAACCAATTCCATAATTAACAAAGAAATTTCGGATGCTATATTAGCTGTAAACAACCCGTAGGAAAACTAATTAGGATATGATATTCTGTCAAGTTTTTTTTATGGATTTTTAAATGACTATTGTGTAATTATGTTTGTATTTTATCATGTTAGGATTTTAGCATGCTTGGATGTTTGGATTTTAGCATGTTTGAATTTTACCTTTGTTTTTATTATTTATATTAATACTGGAAAAAAACTTAAGAAGGGTAAAATAGTCATTCCGTATATTCATTCAGATGTTTAACCAAACAGTCTTAAATGGTTCAGCACTTAATGATTCAGACCTTCTTAACCATTCAAACATCTTAACCATTCAGACATCTTAACCATTCAGCACTTAATGATTCAAATGTTACCAAACGGCCCCTAAGTTATATATATACATGAAACGACGTAGCATAGCTCATAAGAAGTGCAACCAAACCAAGAAGCCCTAAAAACCAACATTCATTCTTCCACCGACTCCCATCTTCACTCTAAAACTCCCTCTCCGACGTACCTTCTTCTTCTTCTTCACCTCTGCAAGATCCAGTTTGTTTTTTAGTTAATTCAAGGTAACTTATCGATCACTTACAGATTCCATCATATCTCTCATATTATTACTTTCCTCAATAAAAATTGTGATTCTGTTCTTCAAAATCTCAGGATCGAAGATGTCTCTGCGGGTTCTAAACCCTAATGCCGAAGTTCTGAACAAATCGGCAGCACTTCATATGAACATCAATGCCGCCAAGGGTTTGCAAGATGTTCTCAAAAGCAATCTTGGCCCTAAAGGCACCATTAAAATGTTAGCTTCTTGGTTTCTTTCGTTCTCTCCAATTTCAGCGTTGTCCTTTTTGCTTTTTTGTATTGATGTTTTAATCTTCTGCTGTTGACTGTTGTGTGACTTGTGTCATTCTTGTTTCAGGCTTGTTGGAGGAGCTGGAGATATCAAGTTAACCAAAGATGGCAATACGTTACTGAAAGAAATGGTTAGCTCTTGGTGTATAACATTTATAATTTATTTATTTATTTTGTAGTAATCTTGTTGTTGATACATTTATGATTTATATGTCTGTTAATGGGGGAAAACAGTATGTCATCTTCCTGACAGAGTAAGGTCGTAGAAACTTAGATAACCCGTATGGTAATTGCTACGTTGTTAAAGGTACCACAGTCATGCCCAGGTGAGGCGCATCAAAACCGCCTGGCACACTGAACCAAAACAAACCAGCCTGCACAGGCAAAAAACTTGTCTGAACTGGCCAAAAGTAGTTTTGAGCAGCCTGAACCAGTCTAAACAAGCCAAAAACCTTTTATAATACAGTTCAAAGCTAGCAGGATCTCCTTGATATAAGATATAACAAGACAAGTTGGTAGTTATAATACAGAGAGGATACCGTCTGTATGCAAAACATAAAGTAAATATGCCAAGTCAGGGGTACTGACGTACTGTCATACTGATTTCTTACCTTTTTTTGTATTGATGTAAATAGGTTGATATTAAACGTTGATCCTGAGATCGGTACATAGGAGATTGATGTTCACACTCCTCAATGCACTAGAAAATTGCCCCCCTTTACCTTTTGTTTCAAAATTTTTAAGAGATTAACAGTATATGGATATAACTTTTTTTTAACTCCTTGTATAATTAGAGCATAAATCTATGGGACGTGATTTGAACATCACCAAAATTACTATTTTCACCATCACTTATGCTATACAGTACTTCAGTGCTGTAATTTATAGCTTATTAGCTGATTTACCTCTGTTAATTAAATTTGCTTTTGCGAAGTGTATATGTTTTTCCATAAACCATGGACTCATGAGAGCTTGGGTTATACTTTTTGTTTTCTGTGCCATGTGTGAAAGTTTTATATGTTGCAGCTTTTGGTGCGTGATTGACATTCTGGGTACATACTGCAGGCTGCAGTAATGGTTTATCCAAATAGGAAGAGATAATGTTGCATTGTTAATGGTAGAAATATAGTAGATATATACATAATCTAGTAAATAAGTTTCTAAACTGATGTGTAAAATCTTTCACTTTGCTATATTAAAGCTTAATTAGAAGTTTGGGTGGCAGTTATTTATAGCACTAATTAGGGTCTTACTAAAAAAGAAACATTGAAAGTTACACCAACTTTTATGAAAGAGCTACATGTTGAAATTTGATGTTTAAATACGTTGCATGTTTATGCTTTTTGGCATTTAAAAAGCAGTAGCTTTTCTATGTACTGTTGCTCCTTTCTTGTCACGTACTGAACAGGTTGAAATGTTGAAAATACAATAAAGTAGTGTGGTTAAAGTTGCATACAGCAGGTATAAAATGTGGATTTAGCTGAGTAACATATATCCTGTACTCATGGTCAACTGGTCAAGCCTGCAAATGCCCCCCCCCCCTCTTTCAGAAAAAAAAAAGACAATTAAAAAAAATGTAGGTTTCAGGGCGACAGGGCCCTAATAGAAACGTTTGGGTTCAACAATTGTATACCTTAAGTTGATCTCCTTGCTCACAAAGTCACAATTCACATGTTGTCAAGCCTCTTGCCCATCTTTACTTGAGAATTCTCAAAGTGAAGTTTTCAGTCATTTTTGCAAGTATATGATGCATTGCAAATTGGTTGTGCATCATAACTTCCCTACACAATTTGCACTTCATTTGTAAGAACTTAAAGATGCATGTATATGTTAACATACAACAACAACCTTACCCAGTATATTCCCACTTTTCAGCAGGGTCTGGGGAGGAAAGATAGATACAAACCTTACCCCTATCCCAATTAGGATAGAGAGGCTGCTCCGAAAGAGTCCCCGGCTCAAAGTTATCATTTGAAGTTGATCATCCCAATGATTTTAACGTTATTTTCACAAAATAATTAAAATAACGTTAAAATTAGTGCACTTTACTTTTGCCCCTTAAGGGCCCACACATATATACATTATATGCGTGCACCGCAAATGGGGCGCGTATATGTTAACATGTAACCTAATATTAACCTGTGCTGTTCAAATGAGACACAGTGGAATGATTGTGAGACAAGTATGTTTTGGGTTTATTAAGATTGAATTGGTATATGTGCGACTCAAACTGAGATTTATAGCAATTTAATATGCATGTCTTAAATTCTAATTTGAAGGAGTTCACAGGCAGTAAAATTTCCCACTAATCAATGTCAAGGAACTTGGAAATGGGATCCATGTGGAAGTTAATCTCATTGTAGTTATTAATTCTTTTTTTGAATGAATTCTTGTGCTGCTACATCGACCATGCTTCTTTTTATAGCTGATTTATATTTTAGCTTTATTTTATGATTGCAGCAAATACAAAATCCTACTGCCATTATGATTGCTAGGACAGCAGTTGCTCAAGATGATACCAGTGGTGATGGAACAACATCTACAGTGATTTTTATCGGCGAGCTAATGAAACAAGCTGAGCGTTGTATTGATGAAGGTTTCTGATTTTTCTATACTTTTTTTTTTGTGATGCTAGTTAATTCAGGTTTTCTATGATTTGTTACAAGGACCTAATCTCATGTAACTATGTAAGAAAATGTTCCTTATTACCCACATTTTGTTTTTCCAATGCATTAACTGATCTACTACCCAGTTATATTGTGTTTGTTGTTCAACCCTGTAATACAAAATTTTAAATTCTAAAGTTAAGTGATATATGTTTGCTGCTATCATCATTTATTCAAATGAATACAATGGCACCTGAAAATATGTTTATTTTTATTGCTGTTTATGCAGGAATGCATCCACGGGTTGTGGTTGATGGTTTTGAAATTGCCAAGAAGGCCACGCTGGAATTCCTTGAAAAGTTTAAGACTCCTGTAGTGATAGGTGATGGGCCTGATAGAGAGATGCTAAAGATGGTAGCAAGAACAACATTAAGAACCAAGGTGTTTTTAATATTTTATATGCATTCTTCATTTTTTGGTTTAAAATCTTGGTTGGTTGGTTCTTTTTCTAGTGTGGTGTATATTCATTTTATATTGCTGTGCAGTTGTATGAAGCTTTAGCAGATCAATTAACTGACATAGTTGTGAATGCGGTGAGATGTCTTTGTGTTGAAATCTACAACATAGATAAACATGTTAAGTTTTTCGGGTAGGTTACTTGTAGCTAAAAACAGTTTTATGTTTTCTAGGTGCTTTGTGTCCGCAAGCCTGAAGAAGCTATTGATCTTTTTATGGTTGAAATTATGCACATGCGCCACAAGTTTGATGTAGACACGCGGTTGGTATGTTATACGTGACTGCTTCACTTATCAAGATCAACATTATCATTTCAATTTTATTTCCTGATCATGTTGTTAAATAGGTGGAGGGCCTCGTTCTTGATCATGGGTCCAGACATCCTGATATGAAGAGGCGAGCAGAGAATTGTCACATCTTGACCTGTAATGTATCTCTAGAGTATGAGAAAAGGTAAAAGTATACATTGAGTTACATCTAAATTTTCTTTTTCTATTTAATTGTTTGTGAACTCAGTATTTTACAATTTCACAGTTGTTGCATAATTTTTTCTTTTTACTTATATCAATATTAAGTTAGCCTGATGTTTATTTTTCAGTGAAATAAATGCTGGATTTTTCTACTCAAATGCTGAGCAGAGAGAGGCAATGGTTGCTGCTGAGAGACGTTCGGTTGATGAAAGAGTGAAAAAAATCATTGCCTTGAAAAATAAGGTATACCTTTTATTTTATCCAAAGTGGTTTTTATTGGAAGTTTGAATTCCAATTTCCAACAGATCTCATGGTATGCAGGTGTGTAACGGTACTGAAGATAACTTTGTGGTAATCAATCAAAAAGGGATCGATCCTCCATCTTTGGATCTTCTTGCTAGGGAAGGGGTAAGTAACTTGTAGATTGATTCTAAATTTATTTATCACAAATTTGTATATAATAATTATTATTATATTAATATTTTTTTTTGTTGAAAAAGAAGTCTAGTATAGACTTGTGAGACTAGTCAAACTTGGCATGTGAAGCTTGGGCTCCAGCTTGTTTATTAAATGAGCTTCAATATAAGTTTAAGTTTGGGCTTAAGCTTGTTAAAATGGCTTGATTTGAGTTTTTAGTAAATTAGTCCCGAGTAGCTCACTAGATCCTCGGACTGTTTATGCCCCTATTCATGTTTGTAATTTCCAGATCGTTGCTCTTCGGAGAGCCAAAAGGAGAAATATGGAACGCTTGGTTTTGGCATGTGGTGGGGAAGCTGTGAACTCAGTGGATGATCTAACCCCGGATTGCCTTGGATGGGCGGGACTTGTATATGAACATGTTCTTGGGGAAGACAAGTATACATTTGTTGAGAATGTTAAGCATCCAAATTCTTGTACCATATTAATTAAAGGTAAAGTTAAGATTTTACATTTTTTTTATGCGACCTATTATCTTCAATCTGGGTTTTGTATTTCGATTTACTTTATATTTGGTGTATTATCAAAGGACCAAATGACCACACGATTGCACAAATCAAGGACGCTGTTAGAGATGGTTTGCGAGCAGTCAAAAATACCATTGAAGATGAGGCAGTTGTTAGAGTAAGCTTTATTATTATTATTATTATTATTTTTTTCAAGTTAGAATTCGATTATGTTGTTAAACTCTTCAACTTAAATAAGATTGATATTTTTTAACCCAATAAGCTGTATTTTATGTATATCAGGGTGCAGGGGCTTTTGAGGTTGCAGCTCGACAGCATTTGGTTAATGAAGTGAAGAAGACTGTCAAAGGGGTATGTTTTAAGTGTGTAACTCTTTCCATACATCATTTTGGTATAATTTGCTTCAACCCCAATAAAGCATTTTTAAATATATTTTGGTGCTTAATTTTTAACCAGCGTGCTCAACTTGGTGTTCAAGCTTTTGCGGATGCCCTCCTTATTGTGCCAAAAACGTTGGCTGAAAATTCTGGACTCGACACTCAAGACGTTATAATTTCTTTAACTGTAATCAATTTTCTGTTTTGTTTCTTCACATGGTATGCTTGTATTATTAGGATCTCACTAAAAGCCATTTTTAATTGATTAGGGAGAGCATGATGTCGGAAATGTCGTCGGACTAAATCAACACACGGGGGATCCAATCGACCCTCAGATGGAGGGTATTTTTGATAACTACACGGTCAAACGCCAAATCATCAACTCAGGGTATGCAAATAGCTAGAAAAATTTTTTTAAGATGTTTTAAGTTTATTTTTGAGTAAACTGTGGTTTTTTTGCAGGCCTGTAATTGCATCACAGCTGTTACTTGTGGACGAAGTGATTCGTGCTGGACGCAACATGAGAAAGCCGAGTTAGGTTGTGGTTTGCTTGACTTAGTCAACGACGAAGGTTTGTTTTTTGGTGTTTGAATGAACCCGAACATATTTTGATGTGTTACATTTTGCAATGGGGAAATACATTTTTGCAGGCAACCTTATTGGCTAATTTCTGTGGATTTTAGATTAAGGGCCTCTTGGTTTGCAGAATACATGAGATTTGGAATTTGAATTGGAAGCAATGTCTTTGAAAATCATGTTTGTTTTGGCACAGGACAGAAATGTAATTTGAGTTTTTTTTTCCTTCACTCATGGGAATGCAACTTTCCAGCACACCCCTGATGGATTATTAAGACATTCCAAAGGGATTCCGTGTAGATTACCAAAATGCCCCTTCCCTCAAATAATCCCTACTTTTGCCTACTACGTCTCTGCATCTACTCCTTCACATTCTTCAGATCGCTTCATCCTCATCGATCTTTGTCTGGGTATGCAACTTCGACTTCGACTTCATCCCTCGCATCCTTCAGAGATCGCTTCATTCTCTTCATCTATTTGATTGGCTCGACTTCGTCCTATCGTCTTTAACAACTCGTCTTTGATTGCACATGTTTCTTCAAGGGCAGCCCATATATATTTATAAATATAAAACCGAAAAAACACAAATTTTACATGGCTTGATCATCTCATAACACAAAAAAGATTGAAAAGATTGAAGTTAAGTGAAACAATTGATAAACTTTAATACGAGTAACTCAATAAAGAAAGAAATTACTGGAGTTTGGAAAAAGATCAGATAATGATGCAAATGAACTTTATATAGAGTTGAAGTTATTTGACAGATTGTGAATTGGAAATTTTAGCAATCCTTTAAATATTTTGAAGTATTTGAAAGAGTTTGGTTATTTCCTAAGTGCAACTATTGTATATATAACACTGTTAACTATTTAAGTCATGGTTGTATATGTAGAAAAGGGTTTTTCTAAGTTAAAGTTATTGAAATTTTACGTATGATCATTAATGTCCAAAGAAAGACTTAATCGATTGGCCACAATAGCTATTGAGAGCAAAATATTAAAAGGTATTAACTGCAAATATTTGGTCAATCAATTTGCTATGACAATCGTCATGTGAGTTTTACGAATCATTTGCCAACTTTTATGATATCTACTTCTGATATTATAAATTTGTTATGTTTATAATTTATTTTTATAATGTTACCTGTCATTTATACAAATTTTTATCTATATATTTGAATTCGTTAAAGTACTTTTATTTTTAATTATCATGGCTGCCTAAGTTGCCCCTGGGTTTCTTTATCTTCTTCGATGCTTTATGATGTGTGTAAAGACTATATGTTTTTATTGAGAAAATTTACTTACACAATTAAGTTAAAAATTGGTTTTTACCAAGTGAACAAACTACACACGTTAGGCAAGTGTACCTATCGTTATGCAATATAGTATCGGCAAGAACCGGATGTCAATCCGTGGGACACAGTGAATACCAATAATGAACTGTCTTCAATATCCAACCGATGTAAATTAAATTGTTTTATGAATGATTCATATTTCAAACGAAACAATAAAGGAAAAGAAAGTAATTCAAGAGAGCAATTTAAAGCAGATTTAAACAATAAGCGAGAAAACTATTACTTAGGTCTTGAATCCTCCTAAACATGCAAAGACAATTGTAGAATGACTAAATCAATGAAACTGTCTCCAAATTAGATAATCAAAACCTAAAGGACTATAGACACATCCAATAGATTATGACTATCAATATTAATAAAGTCCAAACAGATTTAATTGTGTCAAAGGCTATAAAGGTTTATAATCCTAGTCAAAGTCAATTCAAACCAACAAACAATAGTACGATAAAGATATGGCTAATCTTAACAGCCCTAAAGTTATTAAACAATCCCAATTCAATTCTTATTATAATCTCAAAACATCAAATTCACGAATAAGCAACCTACACCTTACGTCCGCAAGCATGCAAATTAACCGAACAATGAATAGATTGATTTTAAGCAAAAATGTTGGTTTGTCCAAACCTAACACCTATGGATGCACTACTGATTAGCCAAGATTACCATCAAGAATTATCATTTACTAGTCCTAGTCCTAGTCTCATGCATTAGATTAAAAATCAACCAATAAACAATCCAACAATAAGTATGCTAACACATGGGGGTAATCTTACATACCATGATCAATATACCCACATAATCAGATGATAAACTCAACATAACTCAGCAACACATGATCGTCATAACAGAATTGAACAAAGATTATTAAAGTTAACACAATTTCATTGAAAAAAGTCAAACACATCTAAGATTCATCATAACCCAAGAAATAAACGAATTAGCCGAACATGGCTGTGAAAAACTAAACAAAAGTCATAAACATAGTCATAGTTCAAAAGAAAAACGAAATCAAATGAAGAAAAACTAAACCGGAAGACCAGTCGACCCGCTTTAATCCAACCCCGATCAACCGCAGCTCCAAATCCGTCAAGTTCTCGACTTTCTGCTTCAAAAACTTCAAAAACGCTCTCTAGAAGTCGATTCCCCTCAACCCTAGCCGTATATGTGCTTAAATATGTAAAAATTAGGGTTTTAGGGTTTCATATGGACCATATGAAACTCATATGGCCCGTATCGAGGCCCATATTTGTTTTTTAAAGACCTGACAACTCATATGAACCTGCATATGGCCTCTGATCTTCATACACCCTAGCATACGGCCAATATGGATATCATATGGCCCATATGACCTTCCTGACAGGCTCTTCAATTTTCTCCCTTTTCAACCGATTCAACGATCTGACCTACAAATGTCAAATATAACCAAATCAATACCCATTATCACGAAAAATATACTAAAACCAAGTTTAAACGAGTGCTAACGTGTTCGAATAAATGTGTAAATTAATACACATCACTTTATCGAACATTGCATAGATCCTTGTTTAATTTTGTTATTATTTATTTTTTTTAAGAAATGTCTAACTAATTAAATTTTTTGGCTATATGCTTCTTCATGAAGGAAATGACTCGGCTTAGTTTAACAATGCAAAAACGTAATAAAAACATTGAATTTGACAATGTGGGATTAAGTTTTTACAATTGTTGCTTGATATTTATTTCACTTTACATGTTGGTATCCAAATTCCACATGAATAAACCACGTATCAGGTACACTTTAGGAGAAATAGGCCAATATTAGAATATTACTTAAGTGTGTGTGTTTGATAATCGTCTCATTTGCGGTGCATGCATATAACATATAATGTATATATGTGGGCCATCAAGGGACCAAAGTAAAATTGCACTAATTTTAACGTTATTTTAGTTATTTTACTTATTGTGTGAAAATAACGTTAAAAATGTAGGGATGATTAACTTCAAACGACAACTATGAGCCGGGTACTCCTTCGGAGCAGCCTCTCTATCCCAACTGGGATATGGGTAAGGTTGTGTCCATCTTTCCCCCAGACTCTACTGAAATGTAGAAATATATCGGGTAAGTTTGTTTGTTTGTGTGTGTTTGAGAGTGAATGGGACTCAAATGAATAAATAGGCTGCATTCAGAAATAATCTCAGAAAGCATGTTTGAGTGTTGGAATGCTACCAATTTGTGAAAACGTATCATGTTGATTTATGTAGTTGTAAGTTAAGTTTTTATTGAGACTTCAAATGTAATAATATGATAGTTTATAAACTTCTAAGGGGATTTATTCTTTTTTTAAGGATATAATCATAAATCAAATAAATACTTACAAAAAATATAATAAAGGGTAATTTTGTCATTTGTTACTATTTTACATTACAATTCCTTTGATAGTTTCGCAAACCAAACAAGATTATGTCAAAAGATTCCATTGCATTTGTCAACCAAATGCATGACAGTAAATCATTCCAATTCATTTGACATATTTCAATTCCATCATTGTTTATTTCGAAACAAACACCCCCTAGAGTTCATATAAAAATAGGTACTGATTATTCACACACCTCATTTTTTTAATTCATCACCCTCACCGACTTTATACGTCTCGTATAAATCTATACGTGACGTATAGCCCACGTATAGGTTTATATTCCTCGTATGAGAGTCCAATCATTAATTGACACTGACACATAATGATTGGTAACGTATAGAGACACACATAGGGGTGTAAACGAGCCGAGCCGATCCCGAGCTCGTTAAGGCTCGAGCTCGGCTCGTTTAGAAAAATTAAGGCTCGAGCTCGAGCTCGGCTCGTTAAGGTAAATTAGGGCTCGAGCTCGAGCTCGGCTCGTTAAAGAATTTTTAGGCTCGAGCTCGGCTCGGCTCGGCTCGTTTAGATTTTATTTATTTAATTTATTTACTTTAATTACTAATTTAGTTATATTTATAACTATATTTTATAAATGTAACATAAAATATTTAATTTAAATATATTTATCATAATTTTATATATAAAAATAATTAATTTTATAAATAAACACTTAATATAACAAATAAAAATTATATAAACAAAAAGCTCGTTAAGGCTCGCGAGCCGGCTCGAGCTCGTTAAGTAAAGCTCGAGCTCGGGCTCGATAACTAAACGAGCCACACTTTTGGGCTCGAGCTTGGGCTCGGGCTCGTTAAGGCTCGGCTCGTTCGAGCTTTTTACCGATCCGATCTCGAGCATTTCACGAGCTGCCTTGGTTCGTTTACACCCCTAGACACACATAGGACTTGTATGACACGCATGGGTCTATATGCCTCATATAGGAGTCCAATCATTGACAATAACAAATTCTGACACTCAATGATTGCCCTTATACGTCTCGTATAGACCTATACGAGGCATATAAGGGGTGTGAGATGGGTGGGTGAGATGAGTGTGTGAATAACACAACCCTAAAAATATCCAAGTTTATATAATTATATATATATATATATATATATATATATAGGGCAAGGTATAAAAAATAACCCTCATCTTTTGCTACAACCACATAACTCATTGCAACCAATCATAAACTTACGCATAAGCATTTCATTAAAATATTAAAAAGGGCATCATAGTCATTTTACCTTTATAAGTTTTTCCCCCCTCTTTTTTAAACATTAATAACTTTTTTATAATATATTATTTTTAAAAAAAATTGCACCATTATATTCGTCTCATTTTTCTCTTTAATTCCGTTATAGTCTCGACTAATTTTTTTATTTTTTTTATATGCCCTATATTTACATCATTGTAACGAGCTTAAATATAACAAATTTATTTGAAATTTTTTAAAAATGATAAATTACAGTGATGTAATTTACATTGACGTAATTTATCATGATGTAATTTACATTGATGTAAAATTTGGTTTCGGTTTTTTTCGGTTAATTTGGTTCCGGTTCGGTTTTTTCGGTTAATTCGGTTTCAATTCGGTTTTTTTGGCTTTTTGCTCATCCCTAATTTGTAACGAGCCTAAATACAACAAATTAGTTTGAATTTTTTTTCGAATAATGATAAATTATATCACTATAATCATCATTGTTAGAGAAAAAAATAAAATAATGTGTTATATTACATCATTGTAATTTATCATTGTAATTATCATTATTAGAGAAAAAATAAAATAATGTGTTATATTAAAAATTCAAAATAATGTGTTATATTTATGCTCGTTATATCGATGTTTAATAATGGACAATGAGAAAAAAAAATTAAAAAACTAGTCAACATTATAACGAGAATTAAAGAGAAAATTACATCACTGTAAATAATGTGTTACGTCACCGTTAATTATGTCATTGTAAATTACTTCATTTTGTGTTACATTACTTCATTTTGAGTTACATTACTGTAATTTACCATTGTTAGAAAAAATTTCTAGTTAATTTGCTATCGTTAAGCTCGTTACAATGAAGTAAATACATGACATCAAAAAAATAAAAAAAAAACTAGTTGAGACTATAACGAAATTAAAGAGAAAAACGAGACGAGTATAATGGTGCAATTTTTTTTAAAAATAATATAATATAAAAAGTTATGAATGTTTAAAAAAAGGGGGGGTAAAGTTTACATAAATGACAAATGTTCTAAATGCCCTTCATACTAAAGACAAAGGAATTGACATGTGGCACGATCCTACACACTTACCTTTTTCAAGTAACCATTGGATGATGGTTAATGGATTGTAGCAAAAGATGAGGGTTATTAAAAATTCCATCCCCTATATATATATTTATGAATGTTATATCTTAGGCATGTAAATGTAAATAATTGAGTTGATTTATAGTTTTATACAAAATATATCACAAAAAGATCTCATATTTGTTGTGATTTGATTTATTTTCAACATATAATACTAGTATAATTAGCTAATTTAAATAAAAAATATATAATTGAAACATATATATGTATCTTCATAGTGATAAATAAAAATAATAATATTAAAAACTGTTACTTTCTTTTCCTTTTTACATATTTTTTCTTTCATGTCTCTAATAATTTTATGTTTACCTCTTGTATTAAATAATTTAATGAAATGGAAAAAAAATATTTTTTGAAATTGAACATAAATTTAATTATGTATAATTATGTTATCATCAACTTAATAAATTTATATGACACGAATTATGCGTAATTATGATTTTTGACGTTTTGTCTATATCTTTAAAGATTAATATGTATTATGGATAGTTATTTTACTATCGGTATGATTTTATATTTTAATCAACTTTATTATTTTAAACAACTAAATTAATAACTATCTTTGATTTTTATGCACATATTTTTTAATTTCATATTGTGTTTATTATCCGTCAAATATTTAATTATAGTTTTATGAAGCCAACAAAATAAATATGATTTTATAGCTATGTAGTTCTAGTTAAAAAAATAATTAATGTAAAAAGTATTTAACTTTTTGCATATTTTATGGGAGGGGTTATCTACACACACCAAAAACATATTTCAACATCCTGACCGTCATCTATACGCCCCATATTCTCTGTCAGTGTCAGGCCCAATATGTCACGTAGTGACCACTACGGGGCGTATAGGGTTAAAAAAAATTAAATTTGGTTGTTTTAGTGTATTTGAAGATATTTTATTGGGTGTTTTAGTGTGTTTGAAAATGTTTTATGGGGTGTTTTAGTGTGTTTGAAGATGTTTTATGTGGTGTAAAAATATACTAGTTTTGTTTAAAAATATAATGGTTTTGTTTAAAGCTTATTTTTTATATTTTGCGACGTATATATCGTTACGTTTATTTTTAACCCAAGTAAAAATGGGTTATTTTTGTTTAAAACTTATTTTTATTATATTTACGGTCTTTCGTTTGGTTTTTTTTTAAACACATGTTTTTTTGTTTGTAAAAATTTAATAGTTTTGTTTAAAACTTGTTTTTTATATTTTACGGTCTCTCGGTTCATTTATTTTTAATTGTTTTAAAACTTGTTTAAACTTTTTTTTAGAGTCAAACCTTTTTAAATTACATATGTTAAGCTATTTTTATTATATTTTACGGTCTCTCTCGTTTGGTTTTTTTTAAACACATGTTTTTTTGTTTGTAAAAATCTAATAGTTTTGTTTAAAACTTGTTTTTTATATTTTACGGTCTCTCGGTTCATTTATTTTTAATTGTTTTAAAACTTGTTTAAAACTTTTTTTAGAGTCAAACCTTTTTAAATTACATATGTTAAGCTAAGTTTTGAAGTTTAAAAATGTTTTTAATTATTTTTAATAATAATTTAAATGTATTAATTAATTGATATATAAATGATGTTATTTTTCTAAACATATTAATTTAACAGAATAACATGATAAATAATGCATCAATAACCAAAACATATTTAAATAATAAACACACATCACCGACCAAAGCAACCAAATATATACAAAACATAAACATGAATACAAGTGTCTGTTTACACATAAAAAATACAAATATAACTGAAAATACTAACTAACCAACGTGAGGTGGAGGGGGAGGAGGATAATCTCGTGGCCACGGAACTGCAGGGAGCTGGACACCCTGAGCATTAGCATGGCTCAGCTCGATATGCACCTGCCACGAGATCAGATCCTCCAACCGATCCACTCGTCGAGTCAGCTGCTCGCTGGATCTGTGCCTGCTGCTGAATGAGCTGCTGTGTCGCATCAGCAATACCCTGCAACATAGCCTCAACACGAACAGGAAGCCACACGGCTCGGTATACGTGCTCAGGATGCTGATGTGGCACATCCTGATGCAGCTCCCATTCGACATGTGGTGGAGGATGCTGTGGGGGCTGCTGCTGGGGCATGGGATCGTCATCTCTATAATGCAGATCATTTGGCCCCGGTTGCCAAATGACCCCCCTCTCGAGCGTAAACCGAAGCCCAAGACGTGGGAACTTCTGCACGATACGCATGCCGTGCACCGTCCTGCTATCAAAACGAACAGGATACACAGCCTCCATATCGGCAGGGTCTATATCGATAAGCTCGTTAAAACGAGCAATACATTTCACATACACCCTCCGTAGATCTTCCCTCTCTCCTGCCGGTGGTAATATGTACTAAAGTACTCCGCCAGACACCGTGCAAGGTGGCACGGTCTCCCACTCAGCAAACAATACAAATAAAATAGATCATGAGAAGGGCACCACTCCTGGCTCATGTCACGTCCTGTAATAGACGAGGCAATGCACCGGTGCAAATACCTAATGAGCGGGTCACGAATACGCGTGACCCGGGCACTACGGACAAACGGATCGTCGCCGATCTGAGGCCACCAAGCACTGTCGACTGCGTCGTCAACTGTATGAATCGCCGTCATGTAGATCGGCATGTCAGTCTCTGCCTCGGTGTAAAGACCGGTCACTATCGCAAACTCTCTCAAACTCAAGGCGTAGGAACCTCCGCACAGTCTGAAAGAAATCTCCGCTGGCTGCGGATGACCGGGCTCTGGCTGGAAATCAGGAGCCTGAGGCCGAAACACAAACGTAGAAAGAAACTCCACCGTGAGAAGTCGATACTGAGGAGCATACGTCATGTCAAACAGCCTAGACCATGGCGTGTCCTTGCCAATAATGGCCATCATCCTTTGCTGCACACCAAGCTGCGTCAGCAAATCGTAGTCGATGGCCTTCTGATGCCTTGGAAGACGTTGAACGACTACGTTGTATTGCGGGTCTTTGTTGGTTTGACATTGCTGGAGTAAATGAACTATGCCTTGGAAGTTGAAAACTACTCTCTTGTGAGTCGACAACTGCGCTGTGTCTAGATTCATTCTCCCGTTGTTATTGAGTCTTCATGTCGGACGTCCGCGTGTATCCTTCTGAACCAATGACGTTTTCTTTTCACTTTTAAATGAAAACACTTGCGAAAGTATATTTTTTTAACCAGACTCTTTTTTACTGACGCATGTTTTGAATTTATTTCTTGCATCACCAGACCTATTTGTCCTTCGACGTCGATTTCTTCGTCTTCTAGAAGTGTCGGGTTCCGAGCATCAAGTTTTTGTCCAGAAGATGTTTATATCAGAAAGCGGAATAATCGTGTCTGTATACAAATGAAAGGAAAATAATCAGTTTACAACAAAAAATGTTAAAAACAAACAAAGAGGAATTGGTTATAGTATTTTGATACCTGTATTTTCGTATCTTGAGATCCGACAAGCACATGGCAAGCTACAAGTTGTCCACAACTGGTGGCTGCATGACATAATACCTTGACGCATAACCTTGATCTTTTTTATTTCGTCAAATAATAAATTAAGAGCTTTATGTGAAACCTTACCGCGTAGGTTATTAAAGATGGGTAATTTATGATGACCCATTGTCTTTATTAAACTTGTTTCAAACCCATGTTTCATGTTTACCTCTTGTGATTCTACCATTTAATCAACAAAACCTACCAGTGTCGAGAGTAAGTTATTAGTTGTTCTCAGATATCTTTTTAAGTTTGAATGTTGACTCTCGGCTCTGTTAGTTATACGTTGACCAAAGTTGGGCGTTCTGTTAGTCCAGGCTGTAACAAACATGTCTTTGTAGGGGTTTAACCAAGTCTGTGTAACATAATTCAAAACCCCTGAAATAAAAAAAACAACTATGACATACGACAACGTAATTTAAACAAAAATAATGATAATGATATTTAATGACACTTACTTTGAAGGTTATATGCGACTAGTTGTTCGTACAGACAGTTGTAGTTATAGTCGTAAATTTTTGGCGACGAAGAGTCACACAAATTCCCCCAACAACCCTTAAACTTTTTCCAATCACCTTCTGAAACACTTGCCTTGCAGTGTATTGCGATATTTTCGCTTATGTGCCACCTGCATAAATACCTGGAATCGTGCGGAAAGACCTTACGACATGCATTCATCAGAGCAAGGTCTCTGTCGGTTATTATCACGCGAGACTTCATACACTTATCTAGCATCTCTTTACCCGTTCTAGAACCCAATGATAGTTTTCCTCTTTTTCTTTACTCACAAACGCGTGTGCAATACAAAACGTATGGTGTGTTGAGGTTACACCAACTATCTGTACAAAAGGAAGTTTGTACATGTTAGTTTTATAAGTCGCGTCGATCATAAGAACATGTGCGAACGCACGCCACCAGGTGTATGATTTTTTATGACAAAAGAAAATCTCCTCCACAACATTTGTTTCGGAGTTTTCGAGAGTATAGTATACGTAATTCTTAGTATGCAGCAGGTTCTTTAAGACCTGCATTGGGGTTGATCCGACTTTTTGTTTATTTTTAAATTTTTGCTGCACATTGTATATGTATCTACGGATGGAGACGTTGTCGGGATTATGCTTCTTTATGCTGGATAGTATTTTGTGTGGCTTCATGTGTTGCTCAATCAGATGATGTACCATGTTTTGTTCCTGCTCGGACAATATTCTAACAAACGGGTGCCCCTCAAGATTTTGAGCAGATTCATGGTTGTGTTTGTCATTTCTGACCTGCAGCTTCCAACCATAAGAATCACTGTCGTATATCCCTATTAATTTAAAAGGATAGCTGATTTTTTTGCTACCGGTACGCCTTAAGATGGCCTTACTGTTGTGTTCACCATCACGATCACACACAAGCCAGATTTTGTTGACCTCATCGATCCCCTTCTTTTTCTTAGATCGTCCGGTAACTACGACGTTTCCATTATCAAGGGCTATACTTTTCACCTATGCCATCAACTCCTCCCCAAAATTGAATATCTGAAAACAATGTTGTCGTTAAACTAATGTTCATCTAACTAAAAACTAGAGAAAAACATATTACTTCATTGATATTCCAGTCCATATTTTGGTGTACAATGTCAGCTTCTTCCTCTTTAACCGCAACTTGAGGTGGGTGTGATTGTTCACGAGCGTAACATTCCCTATTAACGTCATCGTCATCGTCATCGTCAACGCAAGGTTTATGGTTTAAATCAAATTGCCAGTACGAAGTTTGACTAGCAACCTCTTCGTTAAGATCTGGCAATATTGGTCTATTTGTGGCCTCAGACGAATGCACACTAGTCTCATCCTTAAAAACAGTATGATTATTTTGTCGTTTGATTAACAATAAAAACAACTAAAATACAGTTTTATACCTGATAAGTTTCAGCAACATGTGAAACGTCGGAATATTGACCGAAGAAAAAGTCTCCGTCCCACCAAGACATGTTTCAAATCAAAAATATGTGTGTAAAAAGTAAATATTATAATAAACGAAACAAGAGAAACTCGAAGGAGCGTCTCATATTGTAACACAATATGTGTGTATATATGGACGAATAATTCGTAAGTTACAAAAGATTTGTCACGTTTTAAACATTAAACGCAACGCAGTGGTCACTGCGGGGCATATAGGACTATAGGGTAACCCTATACGCCCCGTAGTGACCACTACGTGGCGTTTGAGTCACATCAACTGACATGTCGGTATTTTTTTGCAGAACATCGTACCAATACGCCCCGTAATGACTACTACGAGGTGTTTAGGTCTAATCAGTAGCCCTGTCGTTTGACCAACACCGTACAAATCGTACCAGTACGCCCTGTAGTGACCACTACGGGGCGTTTGAGGGGTGTGCAGACATGCTTTTGGGGTGTAAGTTTAACACCACCGTATTTTATACATGTGGCGTCTTCAGCCTATTCTCTTATGAAAAGTTCAATTTAAGTTATATTTTATATTAATAATTAAATAAAAGTAGTTTAAAATGACACGACATACAGGTTAAAGTCAAAAGAATTTTTAAGTTTATCATAAATAGATGTATTCGTGTTGTTATGAAACAAATGAGCCACGTAATATTTAGTATGAAAATTGAGCTCAAACAAAAAAAATCAATGATTGAAAAAATACAAGACAGATTTTATGAGAAAAAAAATATAAAGCATTCATAATTTCATATTTTCTTAGGTATGTAAGTACTACTAAATGCAAGGGGAAAAGTATGCATCTTTGTTAAAAAGTCTACTGGGTAGCAAAAACAGCCCAATAAGTGTTAAAATCATTGGTATTTGTATGATCAAAAGCTTAGAGGATGACCAAAAATTGACAGACATTACAACAAACACCTAGAGTGCATAAAAATTTAGAAAAATAAACAACAAACACAGAGATCAGGACCAACTAATTTGCAGATAAATGATTAAAAAGTCATGCCGTCAAAGGAAAAAAAAGCTGAGAAACATGAAAGAAAGAAGAAATAGAAGCCTGACAGTAACATCCATTAACATGCATGTAATACAAACCTTTAGAAACAAAGATGTCCAACTCTCAAAGGAAGAAGATGCAAGTCAAAGCCAAAACCTGCAAGAAAAAAACAAACGTAAATCCAAATGAGACCCATAGAAAACGAAACAGAATGCCAAATAGGAAGCTAGGGACGGCCTTGAGAAATAAAGTGCTCAGGACGAGCCGGGAAAAAAAGGCCTCTATACATAGCACCGGCTTATTACTTTCTCATTTTTCATTTATTTTCCTCTTTATTCGTTTTTGACAACCAGAAAGTTGTTTAGGATGCATAACTCGTTAATTCCCCTTTTTACGCAATAATGCAAATATACATTTTGTTTTCAATACATATATTTCAAGAATTCAAAAATTATGAATTTGGGATGCTAATAAAACACACATACTAAAATTCTAAAACACACAAATGATTTAAAAAATTAATCAGCTAATCATTTTTAATTGGGATTTATACAGTTAAACAATTAAACAAACTAAAAGTCTAAAACACACAAATTAGGAAGTAGGATAAGGGGATGCAAATTAAACAACTAAACATCTAATGACTTAATCATTTAATCATTTCAACACATGTAGTCAGGTTATAAGAAATGAGAATTAGAATTTAGAAATGAAACTTGAGAAATGAGATTGATATTGAGAATTTAAAATGTACTAACCTGTTGGAGACTTGAAGTGAAGAATATTAGAAGACCCGAAGAGCTGATCTCGATGCTCGGAAGTCTGCTCAGCAGCTCAGGCGGTCGATTGACGCCTGCGGCTTCTCGGCGCCTCAGTCATCCTCTGCGGCTTGCCTGCTCGGTCCAAGCCCGCGCGCTCGGTTGATGGGTGTCTCAGTGCTCAGTGCTCATTGGCTCATTGCTCAGCCCCTATTGTCCAAACCCTAATTTTTGATTTCTTGAAATTCATTTACGAGGGAGACGAGAGTGAAAGACCGTGGAGTAAAAGGGAAAAAAAGGTTGTAGCAATTTTTTTTTAACAAAATGAGCTTTAAATATGGGCTTCAAAAAGTGGGTTTTTACAAATTTATTTATTTTTTTGTTTATTTACTCGTATATTTTGTTATACATACATACATACATACATGCATGCATGCATACATATATGTATGTATGTATATATTAAAAATTTTTGTGCCCTCTAGAAGAATGGGCCCCGGACGGAGGTCGGGTTTGCCCCTCCAGATTTGAGAAAAAAAGGGAAAAAAATCCATCTCATATGACGAAAAACTGCATCTCATGTGATGAGTCTATCTCTTATAATGATAAAATGGTGGATATCTCATGACATATACTATTCATAAATTACTTTTGTTTAGATAGTAACTAGGGTGAAACCCGTGCTTCGCGGCGGTAATCAGGCCAATTGATAATAAAGTTATGACATAAATGTTTACCGTTGTAAAAATGAGCATTGGAAACATGAAAACGAATATATAAACACCAAATAAAAAAGTCCGAAGATATTAAAAAACATTTATAACCGCGCTTCGTGGCTTTAATCGGGCCAATTGATAATAAATGCAAGACTTGAACCAGATTTTAAAAAAAATTATTCCCACGCTTCGCGGCGTTAATCGGGCCAATTGATAATAAATGCAAGACTCAAACCAAATTAAAAAAAAAAGAATTTATACCCACGCTTCGCGGCGTTAATCGGCCCAATTGATAATAAAAGCAAGACTCCAAGCAAATTAAAAATATATATATATACCAACGCTTCGCGGCGTTAATCGTTGCAATTGATAAGAAATACAAGGCTCGAAACAGATTAAAAAAAAGAATTACAACTGTAGTAGCGTCGGATCCTTACAAAAAAAATTACCACTGTTCGTATATCGTTAAAAAAATTGGGATTACAATATGGTAAAAAAAAAAGAATTACCCCGTTTTTTTTTGACTTTGGTAAAACCAAAAAAAAAAAAGGAACCGCCGTTTTGTTTGACCTTGGTTAAAAAAAAAAAAAACACCAATTACCACTGTTCACCCTACTTGTAAATGTATGTGTTTTAATAATATCACTTTTTTATTTATATTAGACACTATCATAACACATTTAACTTCACGATGTTTTACCAACTTTGTTTTCTTGTCTTTTTTTCTTAAATTAAATGAATAACAAATATATTATTCAATGTTTCATCAAATAATATTGATATTAAAATATAATTTTTTAGATAATTAAATATAGTTAAATATAAATAATCATTATAATTATAACTAAAAGTTTAAAATGAATTATTATTTAATTTTTTAATTTATTAAATATAAGTTAAACACGTAAATAAGGCGGGTAGCCTAATTGTTAAAACCTTGACTTTCTTATAATAAGTTTTGGGTTTGAATCCAAGCTTAGACGTATTTAATATGGCAAGGTCATGCCGTCATGGGCTCATAGCGTTTACCTATTTGTGTGGTTCCTCTTGGGTAGGGCTGTAAACGAACCGAACGTTCAGCGAACAATTCGTGAATCGTTCAGTAGGAAGTTCGTTTATGTTCGTTCGTTTAATAAAGGAACGAACACGAACAAGAAATTCCGTTAGTTTAGTTAAATGAACGAACATAAAGAGATGTCGTCTTCGTTCATTTGTGTTCGTTAACGTTCGATAATATGTTCGTTAACGTTCGGTTAAGTTCATTTATTATATTTATTCATTAAATATGTTGTTTATTTTTAATTTTTAGTTTAATACCATAATACTGAAGTTATTTTTAGTTTAATATTATAATATCTTAATTTATTTATTTATAAATGATTACCTCCATTGCTTGAAACTAAAAATGTTTATTTTTATTGTTTAAATAATATGCGTTCGTTAGCGTTCGTGAACCGTTAGTGAACAAGCTAAATTTCTTAATGAACGAATATGAACAAGAATTTTCGTTCGGTAAGTGTTCGTGAACAAGTTAAAAGTTAAAGGAACGAACACGAACAAGGACTCGTTCGTGTTCGTTCACAACCCTACTCCTGGGCACCAAGTTGGGCTCAAGCGTGCGACTTAGAGTGTTTAATTCGAGGATATTGTTGAAATCTTTTCTTAAACGTACAAAAGCAGCTATAAAAGCTATGCTTGTCAATCGAGTAGCTCCTGGGATTTCGGGTTGAATAACTTGAACATATTACATGTCAGAACTCCATTAGTCCAACATTCTTGTATCTATCTGAAATTTTTCATGCTTGATGTTTCTCAACTATTTTTATTTTCTTTATTAATATTTACTTTATAAATATATTATTCGATTAATATTTTATTGATCTAACTTTGTATATATGCAATTCTTCTAGCCTAGTATATGTGAAAGGGAAATGCCATTTTTTTAATCTTCTCAAATTACCTCTCAAATCAAAATTTAGTTTTATGCGATTTATATTGGTTAATATCTTTTTAAATTATTGATAACATCCTCTCCACATTTTTTTCTTCGTATAAAAAGATGGTTGTTTAATATATACGGAAATTATTATTATTCCTTTAATTGTAAAATGAACAAAACATTACATATATTTCATGTAAATAATAAAAGTTGGTAGTTGATAAATATATAACCTTCGCTTATGGCGTGGATTCTAGATGTAGCCAACAGACCCGGAACCGGAACGGAAACCCGAACCGGTCGTACTGGGCCAAACAGGAACAGGTTTCACCCTTAAACCGGCCAAACCCGAATCGGAACTGGCCAAAATCGAAACCAGAACCGGTTCTTGACTTTGTTGACCGGAACCGGTTTCGGCTCCAAAAAACCCGGTTTGGCCACCTCTAGCGTGGATAGTGTGATTTTTTTAATGTTATTAGGTTGATTTTACAGAGTTAATATTGTAATAATTACAATTAAAATAAATTAGTATTTAACGTATATTCTTTATTACTTCACCAACTACTAAAGATGACGTCATGTTTTATTTCAACCATCCAAATAGATAAATAATATTGCTTTTTTTTAATTTTTCTAAATTCCTATAATAATAAAGATATAAAATTGGAAAAATTACCAAAATGGACACTTTGACCAAAAATTTCTCCAAAATGTCCATTTGACTTTCCAAATGCCAAAATGTCCATAGCCTTTACAGGCGCCGACGCCTGTGTACACACGGGCGGGCGCCTGTGTAATATCCAATCAAAAAACGCCACGTTTTCTACACAGGCCCCACGCCCCTTAAAAACCACGAACGCCCGTATAAAAAAAAAGTGTCACGGGCGTCGGGCCCACACTGACACATCTGTCACGGGCGTCCGACCGTAAAGAAAAAAAAAAAAAAAAAATCCGGGTCAAGTCACAGGCGCCCAGACCACCTACACAGGCGCCCGAACCGACCACACGGGCGCCCAAACCTAGTTACGGGCGTCCAAACTTTTTTTTTCGGAAAAAGTGCCACAGGCGCCCGCCTGTAACACACAGGCGCCCGCCTGTAACACACAGGCGCCCGCCTGTGTAGTACAGGCGTCCGCCCGTACAAGTTTTTTTTTTTTTTTTTTTTTTTTTTTTTTGAATCTTTATTTTATAGGCGTCCGACCATAAAAGACGGGTATATATATGCGTAAAGTGTCCCTACCTAAAACGCTCACTTTTTTTTTTGCAAACAAATTTGAAATGGAATTACGGTTATTTTCTGTATTGGCGGAAATTGGGAGCTTAAAAATGGAATATATGATTATCTTCCTATTGATTGTTTGCGACGTGCTGTATGTCTTCATTATAAAATTACTTATCAAGAACTGCTTGAGTTAATTTCTGTTCGTTTTGATATTCGAGATATAAGTCGAATATCGTATAAATTTTCAACATATATATATCCTGTTGATATATGTGATGATAACGATGCCATGGTTGAAATTTCTAATTTTAAATCTTCTTTATCTTTAAAAACTTTATTTATTATTGCATGTGGAGATGAAGATGGTTACAAAATTTTGAGTTAATAAGTTCTGCTTCTACTTCTGGTACGGATTCATCGTTAAAAACATTCTGATTTAAATCAAAACTGAATTGAGGTTTTTGATTAAAATCATTAAAACTGTCAAAACAATCACCAATATTTAAATCAGGAACTACAAATTTTTTTTTGAGTTAGAACCATGTGATGAAAATTTTTCTATCACGAACATGATCAGGTCTAACATCATTAACGACGTACATATAACATATTTCACTCTCATTTTTT
>SZYD01001741.1:0-29810 GCA_009363875.1 Mikania micrantha | reverse complement strand
GGTCCAAGTCTGCACATGACAAGAAGAAAGCTCCTCCTCCACCTCCTCCTACTCAGACAGAAGAATCCACAGCTGCCGAGGAAGTCGAAGCTGTGCCATTGAGACGTCAGTTAGATGACACTTTGACGATGATTTTAGACGCTCAGGGCATCATAAATCACTCGGTTAGCTACAACAAAGAGGAGGGGAAGATCATTCATTGCTTATCTAGGGAGCAAATAGCCGAGCTGTTTAGGTTGAATCCTGATGAGGTAGTTATTGATGACACCTCAGCTCCGATTGATGAAGAGCCTACTCCAGATGCCTTTGATGATGTGGATGAGGTTATTTTTGAAGACATCACTGAAGAAGAGTACCCAAAGTATACATCAGCTGAGGACGAGCTGCCAACATTCACTTATCAGTTTGATCAAGCCACTGAAGATCTACTGATCCGATACTTAGAAGAACAAGTTGAGGTTAGCAAAGCCGAAGCTGATGATCAAAAGAAAAGAAAAGAAGAATGGCAGACCTACTGGGAGGTCTTAAAGAAAGAGAGCACAATGAAGATGCCAGCTACACACAAGAAAGTCTACAGGACCAAAGGCTACAAGGCTGGAGGTCAAATCATTAGCTGGGCATACTTCCATGATCTACAGTGCTATGCTGTCAAGAGAGAACATGGAATACAGTATTTCAAAGACCCTCACGACTTCAAGACGTTGTCAGGCTTTGAAGTTAATCAGTTAGCACGTTTGAAGATGTTATACAGTAAAGATTTGGGGATGTCTGCTTGGTTCTCTCGACAGCTTCAATACGAGTACAGAAAGAGGTGGGTCAACTTCCAGGCTCAACAACCTGAGAGATACTATTTGCCAGAGATTGATGACCAGTCCAGAAAGCATAAAGTCATCCTGAAGTGGCTACCTCCTAGAGTCATGAAGAAGATTCCTTTACGGAAGATGCGACATGACTTCATTGAGAGGTTCCGATGGTGGTATTACGATGGAAGGACTGGAGAGGCTGTGATCGTACTATGCAAGGACAAGAAGTGGGAGACAGTACGTATTTTTGATCCCATGTGGTTGACTAATCTGTCCCACAAAGATGTCCAAGCTTTGTTTAGGCACCAAATTTTCTTCGATGTTTAAGATATGGTGCAAGCATTGAAATTTATGCGGGTGATCCGGATCTGCAGTATTTTCAAGATTCATTCAGGTGCAGACTGGAAAGCTATTTCAGAGAAGTATTTCAGAAAAGACACTTCCAAGGGTTGAACTAGGTCCAAGGGGGAGTTTGTTGGTGCACTAAATGTCCCTAGTTCGATTTTGTATTATCCATCATGTAATATTCAAGTTATGTTAATGGAAGTTGCCTTTATATATCGTTCTTAATGTTTAATATTGATTATATGATTGTTTGATTTGATTTAATTAATATTTGAGTATGAGACCTGATATTCAGGCGAATGACTCTACAAATGAAGTCATTCACCGAATGAACGCACTAGAGAGTGACTATGGCGATCGAATGAGTCATTCGCCGAATGACTCATTCGACTGACATGTCCATTCGACATAGTCATTCGCTGAATGAGGTGCTTCGGCCTCTCATTCGGCCGAATGACTACAGTCTATATATACCAGCCCAAATCACTTCAAACCTAACTTTTTAAGAACATCTGAGCGCTGCCTTTCTTCCAAGTACTCTAGAGTCAAAACCCTAGGAGATTTGTGAGGCCTTTGATCATCCAAGTTCGATTCACAACCCATGGTGTTCGATTATCACTCTCACGTCCTTCCCTAACCTTCGAATCACCACGGTTCTTTTCGGTTTCGTTTGGAAAACCCTGGAATAGGATTCCGCACTATTCCAGAGGTCATCGGATAGAAATCCATTGGAATCGGAGTGTTTCCGAGCTTCTAATTGGTCCTACACTATGAAGTCACTTGATTGTGTAGTTCCTGATTCGTGTTCACTACAGCGAATGCTACCACCTGCTAGTGGTCATCTATAATCATATAGTTTGTGAGTATATGTTTTGCGGTGTGTTGTATCCCATACAACTCCAAGTGTTGGTGTGCTCAACCAAGTCTTTGTGTGTTAAATTGTGTTGACTTGACGAATCATTGGTGACACGTTTATTATGTTACAGTTTGTTTGCGCGTATTATCAAGCAGAATACGCAAGTAGGACATTATCATGCATCCTACGATTCTAGTCAAAGAAATTGTTCACGTAAGTGACGTATGATAATCACATAAATTCCCATTTATGGAAAGTTACTATTTTTGGAAAGTTGAAATCTTAGTTTTTTTTTTGGAAAGTTTAGTTATGAAATCCGAATTTATCAAACTAATACTTATATCATGTTCCTAGAACACATTAAACACGTATACAAATACCATAACATGTCATTTCATCCTATATTTCATTTTTGTCAAATAAAGTTTCTATTTTTAGAAAGTGTTCGTTAAAAAGTGCGTTTTCACAAATCAAAGTTCCAATATGTTTATATAGCATTTCTAAACATATAAAAACAATCTCAAATCATCAAATCTTGAAAAATCATCAAAATCCCTCTTTTTGATATTTAAAGTTTCTAAAAATAGTAAGTTGTTGACAAACATTGCGTTTTCATAATTCCAACAAATCATATGTGTTTTTATACACACTAATAGACATTTAAAATAATCAAACAACATCTATCATGAGTAGATCATCATTTACCATCAACATGTATCCATAAAGTTTCCTATTATAGTAAGTTTTTCAAAACTTCACGAACACAATCATAACTCATTTTAACTCAATCCTATACTTCTAGATTAGTCAATATACACAAACAGACCTTCAAGAACATCACAAATTTCGTGCAAGTGAGCTACATGGAGTTTCATGTGGATAAACACACATGCATGTGGGTTATTGATCTTGCATGTGAAATCTAAGCATTCGTAAACCATAAAAACTACCTTATATGGCCTTGGATGAGTAGATTCAAGCTGGACAGAAGATGTGGAGGTCATTCTTGTTTCTTAATGGCTTCTATGACCTCCTTTGAGCTGCAATGACTTCAAGGCTTCCAATAATGCAAGAAGATGGCTTGGAGATTGTGGGCAGTGGTTCAAGAGCTTGTTACCGAGTGTAGTAGTCGGGTGAATGGCCAGGAGTTTGAGTTTGGGTAAAAGAAAGTGTGGTGAGGGAAAAGGGGTGGCTTTTATAGAATTTTTGAGTTATGGGACTCGTCGCGTATCTCCAAGATTCGCATTGGGGGTCTTGGCGTACTGCCAAGGACAAATTAGCCGGTTAGTCCACAGAGACACGCTGCGTACTGCTAAGGTGGGAAATGATCGGTCATGGCAGACCGTTGAGTAATTCGGCTAAATTCATAATTTCTGCTCAGTCTTCGCGTACCACTAAGAGTTTTGCCAGGCACCTTCGCGTACCGCAAAGGGGTTTTTAAGATTTTTCAATTTATTTATTCGATTTCTTTCATGTTCGATTTGTATCGTTTATCATAAACGTTTTGTTCATGTGAATCACATAGGCACATAATGACACATTTGAGCATTCAATTTGTTGTTTTTTTTTTGTTCACCAATGTTCGTGTAATAAGAGTCGTGTGTGTTTCGTTAATTCCTTGAATTACAGATTATTTTTTGTGTTCGTCTTTACGAAATGGTTGCACACTTGATTAATCATAATCAATGTGTAATGCGCAATTCAATAATTCCCCGAATTATTGTTTTGCAATTGTGTTTGTGTTTACCACACTTGATTTCCAAAATTCAATGTGTAATGTATGATTCGATAATTCTCCGAACTATCGTTTCACAATGAATTATGTTTGACTCACTTAATTAAACCTAATTAAATGAAATGCAAAGAAGTATAAATGTGAACTAGTTATAGTAAGTGTTGCAATTTACCTAAAATTGCCGGGTGTCTCATCATCCCCTTGAAAGAAATTTCGTCTCGAAATTTGGATGTTGTCGATATTGTTTGAAAACAAAATTTTTTCAGTTGGCACATCATCCCTTGTTGAAAGGAAATTTCCACCTGAAATTTATTCATTGTTGTTTGTGTTCGATGTTGTTTGTTTGAACAGATGAGGGTATTTACACATCATATGATCTTCACGTTCTCACGTGAATTCAGGTCAACGTTTAGAGTTCCATTAGACTCTGACAATCGGAATCCAACTCGGATTAAGTTGTTTGACTTCACGATCCACGATTTCTAGTTGTTCTTCCACGAACCATAGTTGTTCATCCATTGGATCTCATACCGTGAATTACGAGTGTCTCGTTAGATTAGCATTACTTCAAATTCGAGACATGAAATACGTTGTGAACTCTGTCGAGTTTAGCAGGTAGGTTAAGCTGGTATGCCACTAAACCAATCCTCTTCAGGATCTCAAACGGTCCAATATACCGTTGGTTTAGCTTGCCTCGTTTCCCAAAACGAATTACGCCTTACCAAGTTGAAACTTTCAGAAGGACTTTATCTCCTACATGAAATTCCAAAGGCTTACGACTCTTGTCGGCATAGCTCTTTTGACAATCACAAGCTGCTGCCATGCGATTTCAGATTTGCACGATTTTATCTGTAGTTTCGTGTACCAGTTTCGGGCCAGTGAGCAGGCTGTCACCCACTTCCTCCTAGCAAATAGGTGATCTGCACTTCCTGCCATAAAGTGCCTAGAAAGGCGCTGCCTTGATGCTCGTATGATAGCTTTTGTTATAGGAGAAATCCGCCAACGGTAGATGAGTTTCCCAACTATTGCCGAAGTCTACTACGCAAACTCGTAGCATGTCTTTGAGTTTTTGGATCATTCGTTCGCTTTGGCCATCAGTTTGTGGGTGGTATGCTTTACTCATATCCACCTGTGTACCAAGCGACTTTTGTAATGATTTCTAGAAGTTTGAAGTGAATCTAGCTTCTCGATCAGAGATGATGGAGATTGGCACTCCATGTCGCGAGACTACATCCTTGACATAGATCCTGGCTAGTTTTTCCATCTTGTCATTTTCCTTGATCACAAGGAAATGTGCTTACTTGGTCTGTGGATCCACAATTACCCACATAGTGTCGCATTCACTAAGAGTACGGGGTAATTTGGTAATGAAGTCCATGGAGATCTGCTCCCACTTCCACTTGGGGATCTCTAGTTGTGTTAGTAGTCTGGATGATTTCTGGTACTCAATCTTCACTTTGGCGCAAGTCAGCCATTTACTTACATACGTGGCAATGTCTGCTTTCATGTTTGGCCACCAATAGAGTACCTTGAGATCATGATACATCTTATCTGATCCAGGGTGAATAGAATATCAATACTTATGAGCCTCATCCATCACAAGGTCTTTTAAGTTCCTATGATGTGGAACCCATACGTGTTCCATGAAATAGTATAAGCCATCGACCTTTTATTTAAGTTGTTTCTCCATTCCACTTAGTGATTCAGCCACTACGTTTTCTCCTTTCAGTGCCTCAACTTGAGCACTGAGTATCTGATCAGGGAGATTGGGATGGATTGTGAGTTGTAACCCTCATACCCTTTTGGGTTTTGAATTGTTCTTTCGGCTTAGGACGTCGGCCACTACGTTGGCCTTCCCTGGGTGATATTTGATAGCACATTAATAGTCGTTCAGGAGTTCGAGCCAGCATCGCTGTCTCACGTTCAGTTCCTTTTGCTCAAACGTATGCTGGAGACTCTTATGATAAGTGTATATAGTAAACTTTGTACCATGCAAGTAGTGCCTCCATATCTTAAGTGCGAACACAACGGCTCCTAGTTACAATTTGTGGGTGGTGTAGTTCTTTTCATGGACTTTTAGTTGTCGAGAGGGGTATGCGATCACCTTCTCCCGTTGCATTAACACACAGTCAAGTCCTTGTGTCGAAGTGTCATAGTATACTACGAAAACGGCCGTTCCTTAGGAAGAGATAAGATAGGTGCCCTGCAGAGCTTTTGTTTGAGAAGCTGGAGTGCGGCTTATTGTTTATCACTCATGTGATATTTATTGTCTTTGTGAGTTAGTGCTGTGAGTGGTTGGGCTATATTGGAAAATCATTCAATAAAGCGTCGATAATAGCCCGCCAAGCCTAGGAATAGTCATAGATGGCCTCTATCTTAGTTTTATCTACATGTATTCCTTTCTCCTTAACGATGTGCCCCAAAAATTTGACCTTTCGGACTCATAAACCATGTTTGGAGAGTTTAGCGTACAACTTCTCGTGTCGCAAGAGGTCAAGAGCCAATTGAAGATGCTCTTTGTGCTCTTCCTGAGTTTTGGGGTAAATGAGAATATCATCGATGAAAATAATGATAAACTTGTCAAGGTAGGGAATGCAAACTTGTTTCATGAGATCCGTAAATACCGCAGGTGCATTGGTGAGACCAAATGGCATGGCCAAGAACTCGTAATGGCCATACGAAGTACAAAAAGTTGTCATAGGTATATATTCCTCTTGAATCCTCAATTGATGGTACCCAGTTCGTAGGTCGATCTTGGAGTAGTAACTTGATCCTTGTAATTGATCGAATAGATCATCAATGCGAAGTAGGGGTAACGATTATTGATCATCACTTTGTTCAGCTCGGGGTAGTTGATGTGCATACGAAACGCGCCATCCTTCTTTTTAACGAATAAGACAGGAGCTCCCCATGGTGAGAAGCACGGTCTGATGAAACCCTTGTCCAAGAATTCTTTAATTTGGTTGGACAGTTCCTGCATCTCTGAAGGTGCAAGTTGATAGGGTACTCGTGCGATTGGTGTTGCTCCTGGTGCAAGGTCTATGCGGAATTAAACTTTTCGTGGTGGTGGAAGTCTTGGTAGATCCTTAGGAAATACATCGGGATACTCGCAAATGACTGGTATTTCTCTGAGTTTTTTCTCCTCTTTGGTTTTGTCGGTGATAAGTGCCAGTATGGCCGTGTATCCCTTTCGTAGGCATTTTTGAGCTTCCATGCACGAGATTATGTTCAAAGGAGTGTCGCTCCTTTCGCCTTTGATGTTTAAAGTTTCTCCGCTAGGGAGGGGTATACGTATGACTTTGTCGTGGAAAACTATCTCGACTTGGTTTTTAGACAACAATCAATGCTTACTATGACATCAAAACTACCGAGCGTGACTGGCATGAGGTCAATCTTAAACTTGTGATTTGCTAGCTCTATTGTGCAATCTTTCAGAATGTGTCTAGTTACAATTAACTTACCATCAAATAGCTCTATAGTGTATTCAACTTCTAAGGGTGTTGAGGTTATAGCAAGCATCTCACTAAATTCACAAGATATAAAGCTCTTTTCTGCTCTTGTATCAAACAATACAGAAGTGTAATGATCGTTTAGGAGATACGTAGCTGTTGCGAGGTTGGGATCTCTTATAGCTTCTTTTGCTCTAATCATGAAGGCTCGTCCACTCAGACCGTTGTTGTTCCCATTGTTGTTGGTTGGTTGGTTGGCGTTGTTGTTCTTCAAGTGTGGGCAATCCTTCTTGAAGTGCCCAGGATTTCCACATTTGAAGCAACCCTACGATGTTTCACGTTACTGTTGTTGTGGTTGTGGGGGTCTTAGCCAATAGTTCGCCTCGGCAGTCTTTTGATGTCCTGTCTGTAACACTCCGACCGATGGCGGAAACGTCGGGATGCCACGAGGGATGTGTAAATTGTTCACAAGCTTATGGGCATCTAAAGTATCATCACATAACATTTAATTCAATTAAAGTAGTCACACAAAAATAATATTCGTCATGATTCAAATACAATGATTACCCAAAAGATATAGCTAAATTAACTAAACCCTAATCTTCATTGATCAAGTTAATTTAGCCAAGTCCGAGATCCTAGGTGATGAAGTCCCAAAAGATGTAGAGCTACCCTGCTCTACCTACTTCTCCTCGTTTCCTGAAACATGTAGAAAATCAAGTGTCAACTACAGGATTAGTTTGTGAGTAATCGTAAGTTTTAAATTCTTCAAAAATGTTCATCAAAGTTTTAAGGATAACACGTGTGAACATGTAATATAACACCAATCTGTATATTCACAACAAACGCACCAAGTCAAATAATTCAAATAATCCAAATAATCTCAAGTAGCGATTGTGGATACGAAGGAAAACAGCTACGGAATAAAACGGTTCGTCAAGTCAAGGTTCAGTGGAAGCATCGGAAGGGTTCAGACACTACGTGGGAAACGGAAGAAGAAATGAGGAGGTTGTATCCTCATCTGTTCGATATGTAACAAGGCAGGTTTCGGGACGAAACCTATTGTAAAGAGGGGAGACTTGTAACATCCCAAACTTTCTAATACAAGTTATTTGAACTCAAGAATGGGTAACGGATAATTAACTTGTCAGAAAATAAAAGGAAAATAAACTAAGTAAAGTTCACGAATTTGGTGTACTCGAAATAGGATTTCGAGTACCCTAAATTCTTGAAAATTTAGTACTCAAAAATGACCTAATTTCGAGTACCCAGTTCGAGAACCTTACCTATATATATGAGTGCCTTGGGAAGCATGCACACCTTTGGCTGGAAACACAAATTCTCTCAAGCACTCGAATTTGAGTTCGAGAACCTCAAGAATCGGCTGTAAATCACTCAAGGAGAAGAAGGAACACAAGAGAAGTTACCAGCGGGATCATCTAACGACAAGTAAGTGATTTATGCGTAAAAGTTAGGATTTTTATACAAAAGTGAACTCATGCATAAAGCTCGCACCTTTATGCATAAAGTTCGATACTTTTCGGTTCAAGTTTATTGGTAATGCCATAAGGAACCTAGAACTAGATCCCCAAAGCCTTAGATATATTTTTAAGATGCTTTATGATGATCACATGAGTACCCGAAGATGTACACAAGATGAGTACCCGAATTTCTTTCGAATCCCTTCGAGTATGTGATTCGTGTACTCTGTACTTCGAGTACTCATGGGTTTCCTATACCTAGAGGTTCGGGTAGTCCATGAATTTCAAGTACTAGGGGTATTTCGAGAACTCTATTAGTTTTAGGTACTCAAGTAATTCGTGAACTCCTGGATTTCGTGTACAAGAGTACTTCGTGAACTTCAAGGGTTTCGAATACTAATAGCTTTGAGAATTTGTATTATTAGGGGGAGATAATAGGCTATGAGGACTTAGAATAAATTCTAAATCTATGAATGGAATGTGATAAGATAATGTAATGATGTAGGTTCTTCAGTCTTGGCTAAGGATTTCGGTCAAGAATACAAGAAGCTACTGTCAGGTGAGTATAGACGCCCTATTTCAACACTTTACGTGTACTTATGTTTTCGGCCGACATACATGCGATTAATATGTTTATCATGTGTTATGATTCTACGTGCCTATGCTATGATGATGAATAATTGATGTATGATGAAATATGCATGAGAATATTTTAAGTATGATGAATTCATAATAAATGAGTTATGATGATGAATAGTATGATGACATGATATGATGATGAATGTATGATAACATGCATTATGATGATAACTATGATGATAGTTAGAGAATGATATGATAAGATCCTAGGTTGCTAGGATGGAAGTATGATGTTATAATTATGATGCAAGCATGACATGTATATGATGCCATGATGTTACGATGTGATGAAATGATGACATGTATATGATGCTAGGATGTTATGATGATACTAGCACTACATGTTATGATGATTCCTAAGCTATTTGGATAAATTTATGATTAAACAATGCTTGCGTGATATGTTTATGATGACATGATGACTATGATGAATGTTGTTATGATGCTAGCATGAAATGTTATGATAATTATGATGAACGATGATATGATGCAAGTATATCATGTATGATGAATGGATGATGCTCCCATACTTGTTGTGGGATATGTATGAATGATGCTCCAATATTTGTACCGGGACAGTATTAGAGTCAACCTGACTATAACAGGGTATGAAAGTCAACCTGACTATAACAGGGTATGAAAGTCAACCTGACTATAACAGGGTTGGAAAGTCAACCTGACTATAACAGGGTATGAGAGTTAACCTAAATATAAATGGGTATGAGAGTCAACCTGACTATAACAGGGCATGAAGCTTTGTGCCGGCATAAGTCCATTGTTCATGTTGATGACAATGGATGTATGATGATGATGTTTATGTTGTTATGTGATGAGGTTATGGATTTTGTGAACGTAATGATGTTTACGTTAAGTATGTTTTAACTTGCCAAAACGTTTACGATGTTTTATGAAAACTAGAACTCACCAGCGTAAGCTGACATTTTAGCATGCATGTCAGGTTAAAGCTATGGTAAGAGGAGGCATGGAGTTCGGGCATCAAGATTGAGAATCTGATGGTGTTGGCAATTATAAATGTTTTGATAAAATTTATTTCAGTATATTTTGCATTTGACAATGTTTTAATCTCCCATATTTATGAAAGTTTTAGGTTTAAGAGCTATGTGTTATGATGCAAACCAACCTCTGGGAGGCACCCAGGAATCGGGGCCCCACAAGTTGGTATCAGAGCCATAGTTTGAGAGATCTTAGCATCCCAAATGCTAAGACTAAAACTGAGAATGAGATTAATTGATGCGGATTGTCAACCACGGATGAACGAATGCCATGAGCTGAATGTTTATGTATGAGTTAAGAAGTAGATGTAAGGTTAAAAAGGTAGTTAGTGTCATGCACATTGAGGAGATGGGATGGGAAACGTTTAGAGCCTATGAGTTGGGTAAATGGTTAATAACACCTGATCAACGTCATTAACGATTTACAACTCTTATTCCGTGCTAAAGTGATTCCTGTACTGACTCATCAATTGTTGCGTCCTGTAGATAGTTATGATGGCTGGACAAAAAGGTAGACCACGAAAACCAGTACGGGCTCCTGAGGGGCCACATGTCGAGACCGAGAAACCTGTCAACGAAGAAGAACACGAGCATAGTGAGCCACCGGAAAACGAAGAAGAGTTCTCGCTAGAGCCAATTGTGGTAAAACCTATTTCTGATGAGGTCTGCAAAATCATGGATGAGAAAATGTCGGCAATGATTGCTAAGGCATTAAAGGATGTGCTGAAAGAAAAGTCTAAGGGAACAAAAGAAAGCACCAAAGATGACGAGGAAATTGTGATCCTCGAGACAAAGAGCGGTGACTCTAACCGAATTATAATGAAAGGCTGTGACTACAAGGCCTTCAAAGGATGCAATACACCATCCTTTGACGGAAGGAAAAATCTTGTGGCCACCTGCCACTGGATTTCTGCGATGGAGGCTGTTATCTCCATCAGTGAGTGCCGAATTAATCAAGCTTTTGCAGCTCACTCCTTTTCCGAGAGGCACTTCACTGGTGGAGCACCATCAAGAAATCCAAAACTGCTGCTGATATGGAGAAAATGACTTGGGAAGGCCTGAAGGAGCTGGTCACAAAAAAAAATTTTCCCAAGAACGAGCTGGATAAGGTTGAAAGAGAATTTCTGGTTCTGAAAGCCGGGAGTCTGAACCATAGACAGTATACTTCACGATTTAACGAGATGGACTCGTTCCTCATCTGGTTTCTACTGAGGAACGTAAAGTGAAGATGTACATGGAGGGTCTCCTCCAAACGTAAGGATTCACGTGAAGGCCAATGCTCCAAAGACCTTTGACTCCACTGTTGAACTCAGTTGTATTGTATGGGATGACGTGATGGCTGATGAGCCAGTGAAAGAAGAAGTAAGGGTGAAGGAGTCCTCCGGAACCAGGCGAGGACGAACAGACCAACGAAAGTGCTGAGGCAAGAAAGTGAAGCATGAGGATGCGAAACGATGCAAAAAGTGTGGTAAAATCCACATAGGGTAGTGCTTGGTGGGCACTAGCTTGTGTTTTCGATGCGGAAAGACGTGGCATTTTTCCAGTAATTGCCTGAGTACCACCATATGCTACAACTGCAACGGCTTTGGACATCTGTTCAAGGATTGCAGACAACCACGTGTCGATGCTTCGGGCTCGGGTAGGAAAGAGGAGAAAGGAAAGGAAAATCAGAAGGCTAAAGCACGAGCCTTCACGATGACAAAGGATGATGCTATTGAGTGCCCGGACGTGGTCACAGGTACTTTTTCTGTCAACAATATTCCTGCTTCTATATTGTTTGATTCTGGTGCCAGTATGAGTTTTGTATCTTCCACTTTCTGTGATGGGTTATCTGGGAAGGTTAAGAAGATAGATCGGGTATTTGATGTAGAGACGACTATTGGTAAGATGACCAGGGTGACTGAGGCTATAGACGATTGTTATGTTGAGATAGAGGGTCATAAGTTCCCGGTACGATTGTTTGTTATAACCTTGGGAGGTTTCGATTTAGTCTTGGATATGGATTGGTTAGCCAAATTGTTGGTGCACAAAATGTCCCTAGTTCAGTTTTGTATGATCATTTGATGTATAAAGTTTATGATATTAATGAAATCGGTCTTTCTATATTGTTCTTAATGTTTATTTTAGTTTATCTGTGTTTGATTGTGTTTAACTTTAAATTGATATGTCTTATAGACCCATTCGGGCGAATGACTCTAAGAATGAAATCATTCAGCCGAATGAACGCTTAGAGAATGACTACGGAGATCGAATGAGTCACCCGCATGACTCATTCGGTGACCAAGCTCATTCGGCTGAGCCATTAGCCGAATTAGTTGTTTCGGCCACTCATTTGGCTGAATGAGTACAATCTATATGTACTAGTTCAAACAGATTCAAACCTAACTTTTCCCGAACCCTCCTTCTTCACAGAGCACTCTAGTGTCAAACCCTAGAAGTTTTGAGCGGTTCTTGCCTGTCCAAGTTCGATTCTCATCCATGGTGTTCGATCTTACTTCAAACGTTCATCCCTCACCTTCGGATCACCACGGGTGCTGTTGGTTTCGACTGGAAAACCCTAGAATAGGATTCCGCACTATTCCAGAGGCTGTTGAGCAGATCTCCATTGGAACCGGGTTGTTTCTGAGCTCCTAGTTGGTCCTACAAAGTGGTATCAGAGCATTGGCTCTTGATTCCGCTCGATTTCCTTTCCAAATCATAATATCTTTGATTGCTCATTCAAGATATGCAAAAACCCTAAGTTTCATGCCCTTCAAGTCACTGTTTCATCGAAAGTTATAGCGATTTTTGCCGCTGAAAACCCCAGATTGTCCGAATGAGCCATCCGACCGAATAGATCTCCCGAATAACCCTCTTTTTTCCGAATCAGTCTAATTCGCCGAATAGCTTCAGTCGGTCATCCTCTCATTCTCCAGATTCATTAGTTCGGTCATAATGTCATTCTGAGCTTCTCATTCAGACTACAATCCATTCTGCTCAAGTCATTCGCCCAATACAGCTCATTCGCCAAGTTCAATCTCTTTCAGTCCCCGATATTCGGCCCAGATTGATTCATTCGGCCATCAGATTTCAAAATTTTCTAAGTGTTGGACACTCTTGTTCTTGACCATATGGAGGACTTAGCTTTGATGGCGAACCAGAATCATCATATTCAGACACTGTTGCTCACTGAGACTGAGACAGGGAACTCTAATAAAGCTCCCAAGCTGCTTTCATTAGATGATTATCTCCACTGGAAGTATAGATTTGAAATTCATATCAATGGAGTGGATACCAACTTATGGATGATGATAGAGGGTGGTTATCTGAGACCTCTCAATGAAGATGGAACTCCAATGTTAGTCACACGGATGACTGAACCATAGAGGAAACTTTATGAGTATTAGAAGAAAGGTTATGCTATTCTGTCCCAGTCCATTGCTACTGATATCTTTCATCAGTTCAGACACTTTACATCATCTAAGTTTATGTGGGATGCATTGCAGCAAAGATACGAGGGAAATGATGCATTGAAGAATATCAAGTCTGAAGTTTTAAGGAAGGAGTTTAACAGCTTCATGTATGTGGGAACGAGCCACTGGATGATCTGATTGCAAAATTCTACCATCTTCTGAGTGAGCTGTTTAACATCAGGTCAAGACTACAACTCAGGAGAAGATTCAGTGTTTGGCAGATGCTCTGCCTCCAAAATGAGAGTCTTTTCTTATGGTTTTAAATCAGAATGAGATGATGGCAAGTATGGACGTCAATGATTTCATCTAGAAGTTGAAAGAGCAGGAAATTGAGAACAAGTGGAAGGCTAAGAGAGTTGCTCAAGTTCAGGACCCTTCACTGTATTATTCTACTCCTACTGTAGAGAGAGCCTCTTCTCATGCTCCACTGAAGACTGCTTTTGTCTCTCAGACTACTGAAGCTCCTGTTCCCAATCAGATTCATTTCAGTCAATCATCTTCATCATCTAGAATTCATAAAGAAAGTAGTCAACCAGTCACCAGTCTGAAGACAGACAACTTTGATAAATTGACTATAGAGATTGCAAAGGAGCATATGGGTCTTCTGTCTTCTCTTGTTAGTTCTTATGATGAATTTGTAGCATGACAGATTGGCAATCCTTACTTGACTAATGATGATTACTCTCAGATAGACCCATATGACATGGAGAGGATAGATATCATGTGGGCTCTAGCTAGTGCTGTGAGAAGAGCAAAGAATTTTGTGAGAAGGACTGGCAAAGACATCAACCTGAATAAGGATTCTAAATTTGGTTTTAACATGGCATCTGTCACTTGCTACAACTGTGGGGAGAAAGGACACTTTGCTAGACAGTGCAAACAACCAAAGAAGTCTGGTAACAAGAATCCTTTTCAGCATCAGATATCTTCTATATCAATTCCCGAGAGAAGACTTGTACCTGTTGATACTCCTGCCCATGCAAGCTCCTCAAATGCCAACAAAGTTTTGATGGTACAAAATGATGAAGGTGAGAATTGGGATTTCAGATTCGATCCTGATTAGGGAGGACAGGATAAAGCTTGTGTTGCTGATATTCAGAAGATTGATGAGTCAAGTGAAGAAAGCACTTCTGAAGAAGCAAAGATCAGTCTAGAAGAAACATCTGGTTCAGAGTCAGAAAGCATTTTAGATTCAGACACTCAAACAGATTGTGATGCTAATCTTGAAGAACCAGTTACCCAATTCGCATTGATGGTGAACTCATCTGCTACTTCTGCTGCTACTTCACAGTCAGATCAAGTATTTGATGAATGTTCATCTTCTCATTCTATATGTTTTAACTATATTGATCTTGATAGTAAGGTTCTGGCTTATCAGAAGCACAATGCTGATTTGATCAGCAATCTCAATCAAATGATTGAGACAAACAAAATTTTAAAATCTAATGAAAAAGATTTTCAGGATAAAATTAACTTGCTAAACAAACAGTTGCATGAGGCTGAGATCGCTGTGCTAAATAAGCAGGATGCAGTTACTTCTTATCTCAACACCATAAATGAGACTAAGAAGAAACTTGCCATAGTCGAGTGTGACTATGAGACTTTAAGCCAGAAGCTTAAAAGCTATGAGAGCTCATCTTACATTATTGAACACATGATCAGTACTGGGACCGATCAATCTGGGAAGGGTAAGGAAACAAGATACAATCACTGTCCCCTACCAGTCTTGAACAGCTCTGTCAATTCCCCAAATGACAAAAAGGTTAAAGACTTTTAGGTGAAAACTCCATTTGTTATTGATCCCATTGGGATAATATCTGATGAGGGTTCCTCAATGTTTGAGTAATATTTTGTAGATGGCGTGGTTGAAGATTGGGTGTCTGATTCAGGGGATGAGTGTGATGTTACTCCTCAAGTATCTTGTGTTAAGAATCAGACATCTATTGCCAAGAAGGCAGACCCAATCTTACCCAAGGCAAACATGGCTTCAAATTTTTCCAAAGCCATTTGCTTTGTGAAGTCTTCACAAAATGGTGAAGCTAGTAAGACCAAGGAGTTTGCTAAAACTGTTTTCAATGGCATAAGGGGTTTGGATTTTGTGCATGATCAGATTAAGAAAAATGTTTTTCAAAACAAACATTCACAGTCAAAAGTTAAACAGTTTTCTTCCAAAGACAAAAGAGTTTGCTTTGAGTGTGGTGCACCTGTACATGTTGTTAGATTTTGTCCCCCAGTTGATTAGACCTAAGGTTGCACCACCCAGAAAACTAAATCAGAATTATAACAAACCAGTAAATCTAATTTTAAATCAACTCAATCAAAGCCTAAACAACCCAATCTGGCCAAACCTTTGGATAAGGGAAAAGGTAAAGTGGTGAACTTGGATGTTCCCAAGGTGGTTAATGATAATCAATTAAAACCATCATCCATTTACTTAAAAAACTCTTTCAGTAAAAACACTGTCTGGAAAGTTAAGTCTTCTGAGACTTTAGTTTTAAACACTTCAGACAAAGTAATCCCTGATGGTAAATGGATTGATGTTTTGATCCGAGAATCATTGGGTCAACCCAAGACTGTAAAGGCTTGGGTTTCCAAGTTGAACTAATTGTTTGTGTTTGTGCAGCTTGCCCCAACAGCTACTCTTAACAGCTCTTGGATCGTTGATAGTGGGGCTTCTAGGCACATGACTGGAGATATTTCGCTGCTCACCAATGTTAATTCTATTCGAGGTGGTTATGTAGCGTTCGCCGGTGATAAAGGCGGGTTCATTACGGGAGATGGTATTCTTTCAATTGGCCAAGTTTCCTTTGACAAAGTCAGATACGTGAAGCAGCTGGAGAACAATCCACTTTCAGTGTTACAGATTTATGACAAGCAGTACAAAGTTCTCTTTGATGACTCCAACTGCTACATACTCAAGCAAGGTGTTACTATTCCTGAAGATTGGATTTTGATGTCAGCACCCCGTAAGCAGGACTTGTATGTACTCAACATGGCTACAGCTTCAACAACATCCTCCATAGCTTCATTTTTATGTCAAAGGCCACGGAGAAAGACTCTATTCTTTGGCATAAGAGGATGGGCCATTTGAGTCTACGCAAGATGAACCATTTGGTACACAACAACTTGGTAGAGGGGGTGAGTCTGAAGAATTTTAAGCTTTCTGATATCTGTGTCTCATGCAAGAAAGGAAAGCAGACCAAGCAGTCTCACTAGCTGAAAAAGCTTCATTTAATCACTGTTCCTCTTGAGCTTCTCCATATAGAGTATAGCTAGAGATCAAAACTGTCTAGTCATCACTGATGAGTATTCCAGATATTCTTGGGTTTTCTTTCTAAAGGAAAAATCTGAAACGTTTGAGTGCATTCAAGTGTTGGTGACCAAACTTGAATCTCTTTATAAGCTCAAGATTCGTATGCTCAGAACAGACAACGGGACTGAGTTCAAGAATCACAACATGGAGAACTTCTGTAATGCACGTGGCATTGTCCAAAAGTTCAGTGCTCCATATATCCCGCAAATGAATGGAGTTGCTGAGCGCAAGAACAGAACTTCGATTGAGTCTGCTAGGACAATGCTTGCTGATTCATCTCTTCCAGTTCAGTTCTGGAATGAAGCTGTGGCAGATGCTTGCTACACACTGAACCGGGTATTGATAGTCAAGAGACATGGGAAGACTTGCTTTGAGCTGCTCGACAACTGAAAGCCTAATATTAAGTATCTTGAACCTTTTGGTGCCCCGTGCACGATGCTTAAGAAACACGAGCAGGGAAAGTTCAATGAGAAGGTGGAAGAAGGGTACTTTCTTGGGTACAACACTCCTAATAAACGGGTTTACAATAGATCCACTCAGAATGTGGAGGAGTGGTACCATGTTGATGTTCAGAGACACTTTATGCCCCCACCTGGAAAAGGTCCAGACTGGATGTTAGACTATTCAGATCTTTTCAACTCATTCAATATGCCTCCTATGTACTCAGATGAAGATGTTGCTGTTCAAATAATGTAGGATGCAAAAAAATGAACCTGATGAACCTCTAAAACCTTCATCAACTTCAATTCCCACAGTACAGATAAATGATGACAGCTCAGACACAAATGATAACCCAGTTCAGCCAGTTGCCCCCGAACAAATGTTGACAACATTGCACCTGGACTTGAGGACTTGAATCTGAACAACCTTGATCCACAGGTTGAGGTTCCTGCTCATCCTGTTGGAAGAATTAATCGCATTCATCCTCCGGAGAACATTATTGGAAGTCCGCTTGATGGGGTTAAGACAAGAAATCAGCTATCTTCAGGAGGCCTTGCTGATATTCTTGACTTTGCTGATGTGAACTGTTGTGCCCATTCTTGTTTCATCTCTCAATTGCGCACTGTCACTGAAGCATTGAGAGAGGAATCATGAGTTGATGCCATGCAAGAAGAACTTCTGCAATTCAAGAAATTAGGTGTTTGGCAACTTGTTGACAAACCGAAAGGTGCAAAGGTTATAGGCACCAGATGGGTTCTATGTTGCAAAAGGGACGATCACGGGATCGTTGTGCGAAACAAAGCACGTCTGATGGTTCAAGGATTCAGACAGATTGAAGGACTTGACTATAATGAAGTGTTTGCACCGGTTGCTCGTCTTGAGGCAATCCGTATATTCTTGGCATATGCATCCTTCAAGAAATTCAAAGTTTATCAAATGGATGTCAAGAGTGCATTCCTTCATGGTTTGATCAGTGAAACAGTGTATGTCAATCAACATTCTGGGTTTGAGGATCCATTGCATTGTGACCACGTCTACAAGCTAGAAAAGGCTTTATATCGATTGCATCAAGCTCCGCGAGCGTGGTATGAGACATTATCTACTCACCGTCAGAACAACGGGTTCAGAAGACGTTTCATTGACTGCACATTGTTCATTCAAGAGAAGGATGGTGACTTACTCTTGGTGCAAGTTTATGTGGACGGCATCATTTTTGGTTCAACAAATGATAGTCTGTGCAAGGAATTCGAGAAGGTCATGAAAGACAAGTTTGAAATGAGCTCAATGGGGGAGATGAAATTTTTCCTTGCGTTGCAGGTGGATCAATCTGAGGCAGGGATATTCATTCCTCAGACCAAATACGTTGGTGACATTTGGAGTCGGTTCAGTATGTCGGATGCAAAACCTGCTGGTACCCCACTGGCTGTTAATCACGGGATTACACCAGATGAAAAGGGGGAGTTAATCGGTGCCACTCTGTACCAAGGAATGATTGGATCTCTCATGTATCTTACTGCTTCTCGGCCAGATATCATGTTCGCCACATGCTTGTGTGCTCGTTATCAGTCCAAACCAAGAGTATCACATCTGATTGCTATGAAGAGAATTATGCATTACCTGAAGAGTACACCGGATCTTGGCTTATGGTACCCTGATGATGATAACTTCGAGCTTACTGCATACAGTGATTCAGACTATGGCAGATGCAAAAGGGATTTCAAGTCAACTTCAGTAGGATGTCAGTTCTTTGGAACCCGTTTAGTTACCTGGTAGATCAAGAAGCAGACGTCAGTGTCTCTTCAACATGTGAAGCTGAATACATTGCTGCTGCTAGTTGTTGTTCACAAATCATCTGGATAGAACAGCAACTCAAGGACTACGGGTTACATTTTTCTAACACTCCTATTTATGTTGATAATACTACCGCCATATCTGTCACTAAAAACCCAGTCCAGCACTCGAAAACCAAACACATCGACATAAAATATCACTTTATACGTGATTGTTTTGAAAAGAAACTCATAGATGTTGTTAAAATACACATTGATCACCAGAAAGCCGATCTTTATACAAAAGCTTTTGATAAACCCAGATTTTTATATCTGTTATCGGCTAATGGTGTTTTTCAAAAGGATGAAGTCATTCGTTCATCTGAAACAAACAAATGATCATCGCTTTCATTAGTTAGTTTTATTGCTTTAATTTTTATTGTTTTAGGTTTTTAGAGGGAGAAAAAGTAGATTAATTTGAAAAACCAAAAATATTTGAAAATTTTGAAAAATTTTAAAAATTTTAAAAATCCAAAAACATTTGAAAACTTGTAAAAATGAGAAAGTCTTAATTAAGAAAGTGATGTGTTAACCTATCATGTCTTAAAAGCTAAGGTGAATGCATGAACCAAAAACACATGAGAATTGTGAATTGATGTACTGATAGGCCGACTTTACAAAATGAATAGACTATTTGTGATAGCTTCGAAAGTCTGATTTGTGGGATCAATTTTAGAAAACAGCCAAGTGATAAATAGTTTTTGACTTAAATCAGGCATACACCTGTTATCATAGGATCTAATAAGGTTTCCAATGATTCATGAATTCAAGTCTGTACACGTGCCATACTGCTTTGTAAAAACCTAGCTGAAGCCATCCATTCAGATGAGAATGATTGAATCACAAGAAAATAAAATTAAATCAAGCTGGTATTAAGCTTGGAAAATACAAAAATAAAAATAGGTCCGATTCCATACACGTGCCATATTGCTTTGTAAATACCTAGCTGAAGACGTCCATTTGGATAGAACAAGTTAATCGTGTCAACACAATTCTGTATACGTGCCAGATTGCTTTGTAAAGACCTAGCTGAAGCCGTCTATGAGAATGTGTTGAACATGAGAGACAAATCAAAAATAAAAATACAAAAAGATAATAAAATTGGAACCTTATGGAATTTATGATAACATGTACTAAGTTATGCAGAGATGAGTTACAAACTGATATTGATCTGTGATGGTTAAATGAAATGGGTAACTTAGTCAGAAAATATGAGTGATCATCAAATTTGTTTAAAAGTGATGTATTGTCAGGCTTAAAGTGGACAAGTATATTGGTAATCATACCACAAGACAAATGTGTCTGAAGTGGAACATTCAATAATGATGATTTGATATGATTAGGTGTATGTGTTAGTTTCTTAATAGACATCTCACAAAAATATGTGTTTCTTTCTTGATTAGTTGTTAGTTGTACAGTCGTATTTTGTTACAAAAATATTTTATATTTTCAAATTTGTTTTAGATAATCATTTGTCTGTTCGGATGTTCAATCATCTCTGAATCCATCACCCACCAGACTATCCTTCATAATTGCACCCATTTAACTGATCATAATGTTAAAATTTTGAAATTAAGTTGTGTTTTGTGAGTGCCAAGTTTTCATTCGTGCGAATGAACTAGGAGAAGTAACTCAGTCGGTTGTTCCATTCGCCGAATGAAATTTTTTTTAAAGGGGTTCTTTCGGCCGATTGAAATTGGGGCGAAGAAATTTATTCGATTGAGTCATTCGCCGAATGAAGATTCCTATTTAAATGGTTCTTTAGGCCGAACCACTTCATTCTCTCAAGCTCATTCTCTAGCCCAACTGTGTGTTCCTTTCGGCCAAAATACACTTTTTCTGCTGTTCATCGATTTTCCTTGGATCAAACCACTTCTTTTGCTATGATTTCATTTTGTGACTATCACAGGTACTTGTGGATCCAAGATGAGCAACTTTTGTCCACGGATTCGTTCTAAACAGATCCTGATTTAGGATTTTAGGGTTCTTAACTGTCGCCTCAAAATAAATGAACAAATTGGACTTTAAACCACCAAAGACCAGTTCTAAAAAGTTTAATTGGTCGATTCTGAGTGTTTTGGTGTGATTTTTGTGTACTGATTTGAGATTTTGGTTACATGGAATTTGAATCTCATACGGCTGACCGAATGACGTCTTTCGGTCCTACGGATCCGTCCGAATGAACTCAGCGACAGAATGGAGTCATATACTCTCATTCGCTGGTCATACGGTTGACCAGCCTCACTCGTTGTTTCTTCGGTTGACTTTCCTCTTTTGGTCAAAGTTTAAACCAAATGAACTCTTTCAGAGATCATTCGGTTGATTGATCCCATTCGGTCAACATACTTATTCGATCAAGGCCCATTCGATCAAAATGGTCTCATTCGTACAAGTGTTTTACTTGTAAAATTTTTTGATTTGATTCAACTGTTTAACTGAATTGTACTGACACGTTTATTCTTTGTTTTTCAGTATGGCTGAGTATAAAGCAGTGTCAAAGAACAACATTTGTGCGCATTTGGATCTTGCCTCCAAGAACGCCAAGCATTTTCGGGAGATTATCACTTTTCTCAGGCGTTCTAGGATCTTTCCGGCTATTTCCGCTGTATATGAGCCACCGGTTATCAGGGGAAAGGTACATGGGCATGATGTTGTGGTTTCTGCTGAACATATCAGGAGGATATGTGGATTTCAGGATGCTCCGGATCAGCCTATTTTACTTGATCGCTATCTTGTACGTGGATGCTTCATGCGATGCAAGTATAACGGTGATCTGGGAGTTGGGATCCTCAACAAAGCTTTTCTGTCTCCACAGTTCAAGTACCTAGCACATGTACTTAATCATTGCTTGGGTTCGAGGCGAGGTGGATTTGATGATCTACGGGAGACCATTCAGTGTGCCTTTGTCGCCCTGGTGCTGAATCTGCCCTTCAACTTCTCTGAGATGATCTTCACACACATGAAGGAGAATGTGGTGCTCAAGGGTGACAAGAAGTTTCTTATGTACCCTCGGTTTCTACAGCAGATCTTTGATGCTCAGGTGCCTAATCTGCCAAAGACCAGCACATATATCATCCGGTTAGAGCATATGAATGAAATCACTCTCAACAGAGTGCTATCTTACAGGGGAAACGAGACGAAGCCTCCTGTTCGTACTTTATTTGGTCATCTCCAGAGACCTGATTACATTGCTCCTGGTGGTCTAAAGTGGAGGCATGACGACTCAGATTCAGACATAGAGGGCATTGTTGTACCAGGTGATGATGGTGATGATGATGGAGATGATGGTGCTGGTAATGTGGGTGGTGGTGATGCTGGAGTTGGTGTTAGTACTGCTGATGTTGGTGCTTCTGGTGGAGATGTTGGTGAGGCTGGTTCTAATGGAGGTGGTGTTGGTGTTAGTTCTGGTGCTGATGCAGTTGTGGGAGGTTCTGGTGGTGGTGAAGAAGAAGTTGATGTAGATGCTTTATTAGATCTGGACTTCATGGCTACTACACAGGCCACCATCTCTACTCCACTAGAGATGGCTGGTACCACTTCTGCAGAAGATAGAGATGATTCAGAGGAATTAGGTGATGCTGGTGGTGAGGTTGAAGGTGAAGAAGGCTCTGACAGCTCAGACTCTGGGGATAGTCCTGATGAGCTTGAGAATGTTATGGTCGGCACTAGGCTGGTAAAGAAGCGGAAGATGCCTAGTGAGACTGAACTTGAGGAGATTAGGGATCCTTAATTTATTCCTGAGTTTGATCCTACTCCTCCTCCACGTACTTCTACTGCTACTTCCACTGCAGCTGTCGCTATTGCTGCTTCTACTGTTCAGGCCACATCATCTCCCTCCAGCAAGAGAAGAAGGACAAGGTTCGTCCTGCAGAGGAGGTCAGAACTGTCAACTGTTGTAGCAACGACTGTTACATCAGCTGCAACAGTTACAGTTTCTTCACTGACCAGGTCACGGGCTATTCCTTCTCGTACTACTGTTGCCCCTCTGACATCCTCTGGTGTTCATGCTCCTATCTACACTACTGTTTCTACAGGTCCCTTCGTCAAACGAGCCGATATGATTATACCCACTATTTCAGTGACTGAGCAACTCAGTACACTGAACAGTTTGTTACTTAGGCTGATGGAGAGAAACCATCAACAGGAGGAGGCTATTGCCCATCACACGCTGAAGGTCAGTGAGCAAGACGCTCTATTACTACAGGCAGCTGACCAGCGTGTAGATTTACGGGCCAGATCTGCTCAACAGGAGGAGCAGCTGCTCAAATACATTGATCAGCACAACCAGTTGACATTGACTGCCACTGGTTTCAATGACCAGATCTTGACTCTTGAAGTTGAGAATGCCCCACTTATCTAGAAGGTGGAAAGTCTTAAGGAAGGTACTCCCAGGATAGAGGGCATTGAAGCTCACTCCAATGATTCAGACGAAGAAAAGGAAGAAGAAGATGATGAAGAGTCTGATGATGAGAAAGTAGACTATGAAGATTCAGATAAAGGTGATGATTCTGATGATAGTTCTGGGAGTGAGTCTGCTAGTTCATCAGGTGCACCAGCTGAACAGTCCCCTCCCACGGAAATCAGAACCAAGACAAAGCACGAAAAAGATGCTAAGGCTCCTCCTCCACCTCCTCCTACTCAGATAGATGATCCAAAAGCTACTGAGGAAGTTGAAGCTGTGTCTTTGAGATGTCGACTTGATGAGACATTGACAATGATCTTAGACGCTCAAGGTATTATACAGCACTCAGTCAGCAACGATAAGGAGGAGGGAGAGATCATTTACTACTTAACCAAGGAGCAGATTGCAGAGCTGTTTAGGTTGAGTCCTGACGAGGTTGTGATTGATGACACCTCAGTTCCTGTTTCTGATGTGCCTTCTCATGAGACTTGTGATGACATTGATGAGGTTATTTTAGAGGACATCACTAGGGAAGAGACTACAAAGTACACTTTAGCTGAGGACGAGCTACCTACATGTACTGACCTTTTTGGACAAGCCACTGAAGAGGAACTAAATAGAAATGTTGAAGAAAAGGTCAGTGGTGGTGAGTCTTCAGCAAAATACATTCAACAAAGAAAGGAAGAATGGAAAGCGTACTGGGAGATCTTGAAGAAAGAAAGCACTGTGAAGATGCCAGCAACTCACGCTAAAGTTTACAGGACCAAAGGCTACAAGGCTGGAGGTCAGATACTTAGCTGGGCATACTTTCATGATCTACAGTGTTATGCTGTCAAGAGAGAGCACGGAATTCAGTATTTCAAGCACCCCCACTACTTCAAGACGTTGCCATGCTTTGAAGTCAATAAGCTCGCACGTTTGAAGATGTTATATAGTGGAGATTTGGGGATGTCTGCTTGGTTCTCTCGACAGATCCAGTACGAGTACAGGAAGAAGTGGATTAACTTCAAGCCTCATAAACCAGAGAGATACTACCAGTCAGAAATCAGTGGAGATACTCGCAGGCATAAGGTTATCCTGAAGTGGCTACCTCCAAAAGTCATGAAGAAGATTCCTTTGAGGAGGATGCGTCAAGACTTCTTAGAAAGCTTCCGATGGTGGTATTATGATGGGCGTACTGGAGAGGCTGTGATAGTGCTCTGCAAAGACAAGAAGTGGGAGACTGAACATATCTTTGACCCGATGTGGTGGACAAATCTGTCACACAGCGATGTCAAAGCTCTTTACAGTCACCATATTTTCTTTGATGTAGAAGACATGGAGCAAGCACTACAATTTATGAGGGTGATCCGGATCTGTATTGTTTTCAGGATTCATGCTGGATTAGATTGGAAAGCCATTTCAGACAAGCATTTCAAGAAGGATGCTGCAAAATGAAGAACTAGGTCCAAGGGGGAGTATGTTGGTGCACAAAATGTCCCTAGTTCAGTTTTGTATGATCATTTGACGTATAAAGTTTATGATATTAATGAAATCAGTCTTTCTATATTGTTCTTAATGTTTATTTTAGTTTATCTGTGTTTGATTGTGTTTAACTTTAAATTGAAATGTCTTATAGACCCATTCGGGCGAATGACTATAAGAATGAAGTCATTCGGCTGAATGAACGCTTACAGAATGACTAGGGCGATCGAATGAGTCACCCGCATGACTCATTTGGTGACCAAGCTCATTCGGCTGAGCCATTCGCCGAATGAGTTTTTTCGGCCACTCATTCGGCCGAATGAGTACGGTCTATATATACTAGTTCAAACAGATTCATACCTAACTTTTCCTAAACCCTCCTTCTTCCCAAAGCACTCTAGTGTCAAACCCTAGAAGTTTTGAGCGGTTCTTGCCTGTCCAAGTTCGATTCTCATCCCGTGGTGTTCGATCTTACTTCAAACATTCATCCCTCACCTTTGGATCACCACAGGTGCTATTGGTTTCGATTGGAAAACCATGGAATATGATTCCACAGTATTCCAAAGGCTGTCGAGCAGATCTCCATTGGAACGGGTTGTTTCCGGGCTCCTAGTTGGTCCTACACAAATATGAGGCTAACATTATATGTCAACAAAAGATGATACATTTACCTGTGATGGATGGGAGCTCCGTAACGATTCATGGTGATAAAGCGATATATGCGTCGAAGATCATTTCGATGATCAAGGCTAATGTTATGATGAGGCGAGGGTGTGTAGCCTACTTGGCCTACATGATTAAGGAACGTAAGAATATGAGGACGATTGATGGTGTACCCATGGTGCGTAACTTCCCCGATGTATTCCCTGAGGAATTTTCTGGATTACCACCGGAACGGGAAATTGAGTTCCAAATCAACTTAGTGCCAGGGGTACAACCCGTCGCCAAAACACCTTATCGTTTGGCTCCCACAGAAATGAAGGAAATGATGACCCAGCTACAAGAACTCCTGGATAAAGGTTTTATACGACTGAGTGCCTCTCCATGGGGAGCACCGGTGCTGTTTGTTAAGAAGAAAGATGGAAGCATGCGTGTGTGTATTGATTACAGGGAATTGAATAAGTTGACCGTAAAGAACAGGTACCCTCTACCTATAATTGATGACTTGTTCGATCAATTGACAGGTGCAAGCTGGTTCTCTAAGATTGATCTCCGATCCGGTTACCATCAGTTGAAAGTTCGGGAGCATGATATTCCAAAGACTTCATTCCGAACACGTTATGGACATTACGAGTTTCTCGTTATGTCGTTTGGATTGACGAATGCTCCTGTATCATTTATGGATTTAATGAACAGAGTATGTCAACTGATGTTGGACCGATTGGTGACAGTGTTTATTGATGATGTTTTGATTTACTCAAAAAACGAGGAAGACCATGCTTGCCATGTACGTGAGGTATTGGAGATCCTGAGGAAAGAGAAACTTTATGCTGAGTTCTCCAAATGCACCTTGTGGTTACGAGTAGTATTGTTCTTGGGTCACATGGTGAACCCAGACGGCATTATGGTGGATCCAGCTAAAGTTGAAACAGTTATGAAATGAAGCCCTCCGAAGTCACCGACAGAAGTACACAACTTTCTTGGTTTGGCTGGTTACTATAGGAGATTTATTCAAGACTTTTTCAAGATAGCGACGCCACTGACGAAGCTCACGAAGAAAGATGTAAAGTACGAATAAGGCCCGAACCAAGAACGAGCGTTTTCAATGCTAAAGGAGAAACTTACCCAAGCTCCTGTTTTAGCATTGCCGGATGGAAATGATGATCTTGTTGTCTATGCCGATGCGTCACGACAAGGGTTGGGATGTGTACTGATGCAAAGGGGAAGGGCAATAGCATATGCTTCGCGCCAGCTAAAGATTCATGAGGCTAACTACTCGACCCGCGATCTTGAACTTGCTGCAGTGGTGTTTACATTGAAAATATGGAGGAACTATCTATATGGAGTAAGGAGTACCATCTACACCGACCATAAGAGCTTGAAGTATTTCTTCAAGCAAAAGGATTTGAACATGAGGCAAAGACGATGGCTTGAGCTGCTAAAGGATTATGACTGTGATATTTTATATCACCTGGGAAAGGTCAATGTAGTGGCAGATGCTTTGAGTTGCAATACTGATCATCCTGCCATACGAGTAAAATCGTATAGTTTGGTGATAATGCCAGACTTCCTCATCGAGCTCAAGCAGGCGCAACAATAAGGGCTGAAAAAGACAATGTGGGTTTCGAACGTGTCTTCAGGTAGGTCAAGAACTTGGAAGACAATGACCACGGGGTGAAAGTATGATTCGGTCGTATGTGGGTACCCAGAAATGGGAACATTCAATCGAGAGCTTTAGATGAGTCCCACAAATCATGTTATTCGGGGCATCCCAGTGCGACGAATATGTATCAAGATCTTCAAAAGGATTATTGGTGGCCGGGAAAAAAGTTTAATGTGATGTGGTATGTGAACAAGTGACGTACTTGTGCGCAAGTGAAGGCTAAACATAAGAAGCCCTACGGATATGTACAAACCCTTGAGGTACCGGAATGGAAATGGGAACACATCACCATGGATTTCATCACCAAGCTACCAAAAACAACTAAACGACATGATACCATATGGGTGATTATGGACCGACTGACGAAGAGTGCACACTTCCTCCAGATCAGGGAAAAGTATACGTCCGAAAGGTTGTTTGATTTGTCCGTGAAAGAGATTGTGACCCGACATGGAGTTCCTTTCTCCATTGTGTCCGATCGGGATACAAGGTTTACTTCCATAATCTGTAAGCAGTTTCATGATGCTATGGGGACGAGGCTAAATATCAGTACCGCCTACCACCCCCAGACAAATAGACAATCTGAAAGGACTATTCAAACTTTGGAGGATATGCTCAGGGCGTGCATTATCATTTTGGAGGAGGCTAGGATGACCACTTACCATTGGTGTAGTTTGCGTACAATAACAGCTACCACTCTAGTATCGGAATGCCCCCATATGAGGCGTGTGTACAGAAGACGATGTAGAACCCCAACATGGGGTGAAGTTGGACAGAAAGAGATGGGAAACAAGGTTGTCATGATCTATATGGTAGAAAAGCTACGGGTGATAAAAGCACGTATGAAAGCTGAACAAGATCTCAAAAGTCCTACGCTGAAAAGCGTCGAAGACCGATTTAGTTCAATGTTGGCGATCGAGTGTTGCTAAGGTATCACCCTGAAAGGGAGTCATTCGATTCCGAAAGCGAGGAAAGTTGATTCTGAGGTACATCGGGTCGTTTCAGATAGAGGCAGGGTTGGGAAAGTCGCGTATCGACTGGACCTGCCAGAGGAGCTGACGGGATTCATCCTATCTTCCACGTGTCACACCTTAGGAAGTCTCTTCCAGACGAGCAGGCACATGTTCTTTGGATGACATTGAGGTAGATGACTAACTAAACTACATGAAGAAGAACCAATTGCGATTGTGGATACGAAGGAAAAGCAGCTACGGAATAAAACAGTTCGTCAAGTCAAGGTTCAAGGAAGCATCAGAAGGGTTCAGACAACTACGTGGGAAACGAAAGAAGAAATGAGGAGCTTGTATCCTCATCTGTTCGATATGTAACAAGGAAGGTTTTGAGACGAAACCTATTGTAAGGAGGGGAGACCTGTAACATCCCAAATTTTCTAATTCAAGTTGTTTGAACTTACGAATGGGTAACAAATAATTAACTTCTCGGAAAATAAGCTAATTAAAGTTCACCAAATTGGTGTACTCAAAATAGGATTTCGAGTACCCTAAGTTCTCGAAAATTTAGTACTCGAAAATAACCTAATTTCGAGTACCCAGTTCAGGAACCTTGCCTATATATATGAGTGCCTTGGGAAACCTGCACACTTTTGGCTAGAAACACCGTTTCTCTCAAGTACTTGAATTTGAGTTCAAGAACCTTAAAGAATCAGATGTAAATCACTCAAGGAGAAGAAGGAACACAAGAGAAGCTACCAGCGGGATCATCTAACGACAAGTAAGTGATTTTATGCGTAAAAGTTAGGATTTTTATACAAAAGTGAACTCATGCATAAAGTTCTAGACGTTTCAGTTCCAGTGTGTTGGTAATGCCATAAGGAACCTAGAACTAATCCCAAAGCCTTATATAGATTTTTGAGATGCTTTATGATGAGCACATGAGTACCCAAAGATGTACACGAGATGAGTACCCGAATTTCCTTCGATTCCCTTCGAGTATGTGATTCGTGTACTCTGTACTTCGAGTACTCATGGGTTTCCAATACCTAGAGGCTAGGGTAGTCCATGAATTTGAGTACTAGTGGTATTCCGAGAACTCTATTAGTTTCGGTTCTCAAGTAATCGTGAACTCATGGATTTCGCGTACAAGAGTACTCGTGAACTTCAAGGGTTTCGAATAGTAATAGTTTCGAGAACTTGGATTATTAGGGGGAGATAGTAGGCTGAGGACTTAGAATAAATTCAAATTCTAGGAATGGAGTGTGATAAGATAATGTAATGATGTAGGTTCTTAAGTATTGGCTAAGGATTT